>VOCP01065717.1:0-11644 GCA_007922195.1 Podocnemis expansa | reverse complement strand
TTTGTTTGCTTGCTTAGTACAAAAAAAAAAAAAAAAAAAAAAAAAAAAATCTTTCATACAAATGTCTGGCAAAGCACTTCACATCATGGCAAATTACAGTCTGTAAATGCAAATACAAGTAATGTGTGGAGAAAGATTACAATATATCCTAAAGGTATTATCTGGAGTCATATCTACTTAGTTTACTGACAAAAGATAAGATATTTCTGACTGCCAGCAATGTATCTCACCCTCCTATTGAAAATTAAGCTCTGTTCTTTCCACTTTGAACATCATTACCAACAATAAAGATTCTGGAGTTAGGATTTAACAGGCAATTTTGTGGATGATGCATGAGGCAGAATTTAGCTCATTTTTCCTTTCCTGGATTGGCTTTGCAGTGCAGCCCATAAGGAAGAGGGGAAACTCAGTAGAAAGGGTATGTGGAGGGCTTCAGGAAAATACGAAGCTATGACTTATAAAAAAGGATAGGGGGACAATATTGTCTTTGATGTAACTCTGCTGAGCCAGATCCTCAGCTGGCGTTTACTGGAACTCGGCTCATTTACAGCAGCTAAAGATCTGGCCCAAGAGCTTTCATGGAATTAATGTGAGGGTGAATTTGGCAATTACAAGCAGCCATTGTTAGAAACCTTCTTGTATGTGAACACCCTCCCTTTTTGCTTTTCAGGTGCAAGGCAGACAGTGGGGAAAAAGAGAGGGATAAAAACACCCTGTAGTTACCCAGTCCTTCGCAATAAAAACCAGTAGGCTGAGGACAGCTGTAGTGGCCAGAACACATTGCCTTATATTGTCTGTCAGTGGTGGGCGGGCTAGCAGGAGATTAATGGACAAACCATTGATTACAAGCCTATGGCTACCTTCTTGATATCCTTTCAAATATAATCTCCAACACTGGCGTCTTTGCTGACTGTCCAGCTGGGCTGCTTTTTTCTACCTGTCAGTGCTGTAGACATCACACAGAGGATAACATTTGAACAAACTGGCTCAGAATAGCTTTGATGCCTAGGCTCAGCATCTAGTCTCTGAATTCAGAGTAAATGGTAGTGGTGTGACTGATTCATGCTGGGCTTTCACTTACCGCTCGATATTCATTTGCATGATTTTATGCACGAGGATGAGAACATGCAAAATATATCAGAGTACAAATATTTCACTTAATGCTGAGTGTATGGGCTGAAAGGTAAAAGGACTCCCCCAGGAGAAGCAACAGCCAGAGAGATTGCAGAGTAGATAGCAGTTGGGGGGCTTTCCATCCAAGCACTAATACCAGCTGCAAGAGAAGTGGACTGTAAAATACTCTGAATATAAGGCTTCTTAAAACTGAACAGACTGTAAAGAATCTTCCTATGGTGGAAGTCACTGAAAATAAATAATTTTTCAAGAACTCACTGCATTTGCAATGCAGAAGCTATTGAAATGCCTGCAAGCTCTCAGGAAGGAGTACCTGTGAAAAGAATCAGACTTTTGCTTTAAAATCTGTACTAAATTCTTATTTTAGAGAACTATTAATGAAGGGGCAGGTTTGCTAGGCACGCTAACTGTGTTCTGAAAAGCATCCAGGCATCATCAAAATCAGATTAACCCTAAATATGTGTCAGCAAAATTAATGAAATACATTTCATATCTCCAAAAAATTGTCAGAGATTTCTGCTTAATACCAAATACATTCCATTTACCTACAACTTATATACGAAATATATATAAACAGCTGTGTCAGAGGAGATGGCTGGGAAAGAAGCATGAAATCAAGCTATGATCTTATCCTTGGTTCATATTTCTTTGTTAAAGCCTCTAAGTAACTCAGTTTCCATGCTTCATATTATTAATTATTATTAGGTACATCTATTTCCAGGTTTATCATAAAGCTGCATTTTTGCTGTTTTCCCTTTTGGCAAGGGCATCTTTTTGCGTAATGAATGAAACAATGGCCTCACCTAGTGGTCTGATGGAATATTGCAATTTTCTGCAAGAAAGCTCCGAGAGCCCACTGCAGGAGTACACATTTCTTGTTAATTCTTTTTAAGCTGTTTTCAATAGATTTTCTGGAAATCTTATACTTTGCATAATTAAACTAGCCTACTGTACAAGAAGATAGTAAGATTTAAGCCAGCATACACACAAAGAAAGGAAAAATAAATCCATCAAATATCAGATGAATAGACTTTGTACATTTGAGTTCCATTGAGTATTTTAGAGGCACCCACAGCAACAATGGCTGTAAGTGAAGGTCTGTCAGGATTTCGATAATAAACCATGAATTATTTGGTCAGAGTTAGGTTTCAAGGTCTCAAGCATTTTAATCTGCTTTGGGCAAAACTGCTCTCATGCGGTGTGGTCTACACTAACAAGTTAGGTTGGTTTAAGTACATTGCTAAGAGCTTGTGTAGGCAGCCTGTACTTTAGACGCCTTTGAATTCAAGTAGGAGGTTAACATTAAGTAGTACCTATGTGCTGTAAGATCTTCCACCGAGAGACTCAACTCCTATGATCTCATGGGAAAAAGGGAGAAAGACCCTTCCTGCCCCTCCAGGGAGCACAGAGAGACAAGGGGTCTCCTTTTGGGGAGAGTGAGACATGGCTGAATCTGGAAGCTGCTGGTTACTGCTCCTGTGGTGCCCAAGGCTGCTTGTGGGGTTCCTGAGACTGCTGGAGGTTTACTTGAGCAAGGAGCTTCAGAGGTTGGTGGCTTACTCAGCCCAAAGCAGGGTCTGAGCCTAGAGCTGGCTGAGCTGGATCTGCAGTGAGGGTGTAAGTGGCTGTCTCCCCTCCTCCAGTTTGGAGCAGAGCTTGTAAAGAAAGGGAGTCTGCTGAGAGACTGACTGGGCCTGAGGGGACGCAGCATGGCAGTCCCTTTGAACCAGGGCCAGGACTACAGACATTTGGTTGGCTCACTCCAGCTCTTCAGCGTGGTTCTTAGCAGATAAACTGGACCAGCAGAGTGCTGCCTCGTCTCCTTCATTAACCTTCCAAGCACACCCATGCAAGCAAGGGGTAGGGGTTCTGAACTCTGGGGAGTAAGCACTCGGAGTTGGAATAAAAGGGATGTATAAATGACATTTAGATAAATTTCCTTTAAACTGTATTCTGTGTCTGTCCACTGATTTATTTACTTGCCCCTGTATATTTAAATTAGTAGTAATATTCAATTCCATCCTGTTATATGTTTCTTTGTTAAGTAAAGGTTTGTTATCTGCAATTTAAGCACCTTGAATATATTGTATGTAACCCCCCTGGGGTTTTAAGGAGTGTGGTTCCTTTAAATTTTTGCCCTGTGGGAGAGGGTTTTTGGAGCTGAGGAGGGGGGCTAGAGCTGCAGCCAGAGGCCCTGGGAAGGAAGCAGGGGGAGAGGCCCTGCCTGAAGCCAGGGAAGACAGAGCGGCTGACCTGGGATGCCAGGCCAGCACCCACAGGACACCGTGCTGGGGAGAGTTGCCCAAGGACAGAGCAGCATCCAGTGACTGGCCGTCTGGAGCTGTGAGTACAGCACCTGGAACTCGGGGGGAGGTTGTAGTTAGTTAAGTGGGGAGGGTGTTGCTCTGGGTTCGCAGAGAGCGGCAGAAGAGGCATCAGAGGGTTTTCTTTTGCTGGGAAAGTGCTGGCGCTGAAGACTAGGAGTTGCTGGACTGAACTCTGGACTGGAACTGTGCTGGGACTCCTGAACTCATGGTGCAGAAGCAGATCTCACGTCTGCCTCCAGCCTGCTCTATTGTTGGGCCTTGCAGGGCCCTGTGTTAGCTGTTACTGTGTTACTCCTGCCCCAGCTCCCCTGTTGGTTTCCCCTTTGCACCTCTGTAAATAAACCTTCCCCATTCCCATAATCCCTGCGCTATCCCAGTGTGTGTGTGGTCACTGTGGGGGTTTGGAACAGGTGCCCCTGGGGCAAAGGGGCTCTCCTTGCTGTGTTCCCACACACACCCGTCTCTGGTCAGAGCCGCCTCCAAGGCAGACTCAATCTGGCCACGTGGGTGTTACAAGTATATACAGTTAGTAAATTTGGATTAGACCCATCCCACAGATTGTTCTTAACTGCATGGATTTACAAATGCTGGAGGAACCAACTAGTGGCCTTGCACCTCTGGACCTGCTGCTCACAAACAGAGAAGGATTGATTGGGGACGCAGAAGTGAATGGCAACCTGGGCAGCAGTGACCATGAGATGACAGAGTTCAAGATACTGATAAATGGAAAAAAGGAAAGAAGCAAAACGCAGACCCTGGACTTCAGGAAAACAGATTTTGGCTCCCTCAGGGAACTGATGGGCAGAATCCCTTGGGAGGCTGATCTGAAGGAGAAAGGTGTCCAAGAGAGCTGGCTGCATTTTAAAGAAACCCTGCTAAGGACACAGGAAGATACCATGCCGGTGAGCAGGAAGAACAGCAAAGGTGGAAGGTGCCCAGAGTGGCTTAACAGAGAGCTCTGCACTGAGCTAAAGCATAAAAAGGAAGCTTACAGGAAGTGGAAGCTTGGACGGATGACTAAGGAGGCATAAAAAGATATCACTCGGGACTGCCGGGATAAAAATCAGAAAGGCCAAAGGACAATTGGAGTTGCGACTAGCAAGGGATGTGAAGGATAACAGGAAGGGGTTCTACATGTATGTCAATAACAAGCAGAGGATCAAGGATGGTGTAGGTCCCTTACTGAATAGCGCAGGTGTCCTCGTGATGGAGGATGAGGAAAAAGCTGAAGTGCTCAATGTTTTTTTTACTTCAGTTTTCATAGGCAGGGTCAGCTCCCAGCCCACTACACTGGGTATAGCAGATTGGAGAGAAGAAGAGAGGCCCTTGGTGACAGAAGGTCAGGTTAGGGACTACCTAAAGAAGCTGGGTATGCACAAGTCCATGGGGCCGAACGATGTGCATCTGAAGGTGCTGAGGGAGTTGGCTGATGAGGTAGCAGTACCGCTGGCCGTTATCTTTGAGAACTTGTGGCAAATGGGGGAGGTGCCAGAGGACTGGAAAAAAGCAAAGATAGTGCCTATCTTCAAGAAAGGCAAAAAGGAGGATCCAGGGAATTACAGACCTGTCAGCCTCACCTCAATCCCTGGAAAAATCATGGAGCAGATTCTCAAAGAATCCATCCTGAAACACTTGGAGTGATCAGGAACAGTCAGCATGGATTCAGCAAGGGTAAATCGTGCCTGACCAACCTCATCACCTTCTATGATGAGATGACTGGATTTGTGGATGTGGGAAGAGCTGTTGATGTGATATACCTTGACTTTAGCAAGGCTTTTGATACGGTTTCCCACAGCATTCTCATAGGCAACTTAAGGAAGTATGGTTTGGATGTGTAGACTGCAGGTGGATAGAGAACTGGCTAGATCAACAGGTTCAGTGTGCAGGAATCAATGGCTCCATGTCTAATTGGCAACCAGTTATGAGTGGTGTGTCCCAGGGGTTGGTCCTGGCACCAGTTCTTTTCAATATTTTCATTATTAATCTGGATGATGGGATTGATTGCACACTCAGTAAGTTTGCAGATGACACCAAGCTGGGGGGAATGGTAGACACACTGGAGGGCAGGGAGAAGATTCAGGAAGACCTTGACAAATCGGAGCAGTGGACCAATAGAAATCTGATGAGGTTCAGCAAGGACAAGTGCAAGGTCCTGCACTTGGGACAAAAAAAAACCCCATGCACTGCTACAGGCTGGGGAGCGATCAGCTAAGTAGCAGCATCGTAGAAAAGGTCCTGGGGTTCCTGGTGGATGAGAAGCTTAACATGAGTCAGCAGTGTGCTCTTGCTGCCAAAAAAGCCAACGGCATACTGGGCTGCATCAGAGAAGCATTACCAGCAGATTGAAGGATGCGATCATTCCCCTCTATTCTGCACTGGTGAGGCTGCATCTGGAATACTGTGTCCAGTTTTGGGCTCCTCACTACAAAAAGGACGTGAACAAATTAGAAAGAGTCCAGTGGAGGGCAACAAAAATGATCAAGTGGCTTGAGCACAAGACCTAAGAAGAAAGACTGAAGAAACTAGGCTTATTTGGCCTGCAGAAGAGAACACTGAGGGGGGATTTGATAGCAACCTTCAGCTACCTGAAGGGATGCTCCAAGGAGGATGGAGCTCGGTTGTTCTCAGTAGTAATGGAGGATAGAACAAGGGGCAATGGTTTCAAGTTGCAGCTAGGGAGGTCAAGGTGTTGTCAGGTCCTCCCCTCGTCAGGGCAAGGCAAACCAACAGTTAGCAAATTCAGGCCTTCAACCCCGGCTGGGGTAAGGCAACTCAGCCGTGGCTCATCTGGTAGCAGGGTAGGGAAGGGGAACGCAGGCCCGTCCGCTCCACTGCGTTCCAGCCCAGGGCCTTAGCAGTGGCCACACGGAAGGCCACTGTGTCAGTGGGGCTCCCACCAAAACGCACTGACTTACAATTGTCCCTGGGCTACTTCCTTCCCTTGCCCGCTGAGGCCTGGGGCACACTGTCCTCATGATCCTCCGGGTAGGTTCCCCAGGGCATCCCCATCAGGCCCTCACTATCTTCAGGAGGCAAGGCTGGGAACTCAGCCTCCTCGGCCAACGGCAGCTCCTCCAGGTCGCATGAGTCTGGAAGGGCGGGCTCGCTGTCCTCCCCAGCAGAGGGGAGCTCCTCCAGGTCCTCCCCAGTGTCAGGCTGGTCCACAGGGTTCAGGCTGTCTGCAGAGGGAAGCTCATCAAGGTCCTCCCCTGGAGGAGTTTTCTCCAGGGGTGCAGTTGCCCAAGGTTCCTCCCCCCAGCTCTTCTCAGGTGGGGAGTCTGGATGCCAGTTAGTCTCCTTTACTCCCAATGGAGGGAGGTCTGCCGGGGTGGCAGCCACTTCCCTCTAGGCTCCCACTATGGCTGCCTGGTCAGCTGCCTTTTATAGTCCTCCTGCTCCCAGCGCCCTTCCCTTTGGTTCCGGCCCCGGCCGCTCTGCTGGGTCTCCTCTGGCCAGTAGGGGGAGTGCGGGCGCCCAGCTGCCTCTCTGCAGCTGCCTAACTGCTCCCCTCTGCTACACAAGGCTGGATATTAGAAAAAACTTTTTTACTAGGAGGGCGGTAAAGCATTGGAATGGGCTACCTAGAGAGGTGGTGGAATCTCCGTCTCTGGAGATGTTTAAGGCCCGGCTGGATAAAACTCTAGCTGGGATAATTTAGTGGGAGTGGTCCTGCTTTTTTTGGCAGGGGGTTGGACTAGATGACCTCATGAGGTCCCTTCCAACCCTATGGTTCTATGATTCTATGAATCCTGGAGGCTCCCAAGGCACGCCACTGGATGTGTACAGGATCCAGCCAGGTGGAAGCACTGCTGAGTTTAATTTCCTCTAAAGCAAAGGGACTGCAGCAGAGGAGTGAATAGAGGATTCCTGCAATCCCAACATCACCACTGGGAAACTCAAGATCTCATTCTCATCAAACCTAGGTACCTGTGCACACGTGACTGTTGCTTGCTCCCAAGTAACCCAGGGAGAAAAGGGCGTGGGTTACACTTGGAAAAAGCTTCTGCCGTATGGTATGTAATTAAAATGACATAAGCTCCAGTGTAGACACTGCTACATTGGCAGAAGAATTCTTCCATCACTCCAGCTACCACCTCGCAGAGGCATGGATTTACCGCAGCACCAGAAGAATCCCAGCCATTGCTGTAGTGAGTGTCCACACAGCAGAATAGCCATGTCTAAACTGAAAACTCTGTGTCAGGATTGATTGAGTGATTAGTGTAGACCCACTAAATCAATCCTGGAAGTGCTTTCCTTTTGACATGGTAAGTTCATCCTTCCAACAAGAGTAATGCTGCATCACAGGGAGAGCATTTCCAGTCAACGCAGCTGAGTGAAGACAACACAGTTAATCAAAGTAACTAAGCCGAAGGAAGAAACATATTCTACAGCACACAGAGTGTGTATCATCCATCAGCTCAGCCCTGCAGCCTAGAACAGGCCTAGGAAGCCATATCACCAAACCCTAAGATGGATGGGACAACTTATTTTAAACAAGAACTGTTTAGTGACAACTCTGGTGTCTTTGGCCCTGAACATGAATTGATGCAAAGCTAATCAACACAGTGAGCAGACCTAGAGACTTCTTGGGTTTTGAATAAGCGTGGGCATGGCTGGGTAGCAATATCCCTCTAAGGTGCGCAGGTGAGTGCTGGCGCAGCAGCTGTTGCTCACCTGCGCAGGCAACACTCGCCCCTGCACAGGCCTGGCAGCCATAGGCCCCAGACATGTTTCTTATGGTGCCACACCTGGGGGCTGGGGCTGGGAGAGTTCAAAATCTCTAGCCCTAGTGCTCAGGTGGGAGCTGACTGCACTCATGCTCCGGCTGGCCAGGTAAGGGAGGAAGGAGGGAGTCATAGAGGAAAGAAGGAGTCGAGCAAGGCAGAGGCAGGGATTGTGCCAGGGAAACCAGCAGAGGGGAGGGTAGAGGTAGGGACAAGGGGTTGGGTCAGGCAGATGCAGAAGTGGGGACCACACCACAGGGAAGCCGGCACCAGCAGCGGGGGCGGAGTGGTATTACAGGGAGGAAAGAAGGGGTTGAGTCAGGCAGGTAGAAGAGGGGGACCCTGCCACAGGGAAAGCAGCAGCGGGGCAGTTGCAGGAAGGAAAGATGGGGTGAGGAGGCAGAAGCGGGGGACCAGGTCCTGCCATGGGCAAACTGGATTGGGGTAGGGTTACCAGAGGTCCAGCAAAAGGAGGACATGTCCTCCTTTTTGCCTTCATATTCTCCATCCTCCAGGCATTTTAAAAATAGTTGCTTTTGTCTGGCTTTTCACTGCTTAGGAAAGGAATGTTAAACAACTCCTCTAGCAGCCCAGTTATGGAGCGGGGGCTCTTTCCCCAGCGGCTGGGGATTGGAGGTGGTCACATGCACACACTGCCCCATCACAGTTCTGTACAAACCAGGCTTTGTCACTGAGAGCTCAGGTATCCCTTGACTGTGGCAGCTCCTTCTACAAAGCCAGCTAGCTAGCTCAGTTTGTAGAGAAAATATTTTTTAAGCTTGAGGTTGTGGGTTCAAGACATGCAAAAGGCACTTTTATTTTTGGCCCTTGCTACAAAATGGCTAAATGAGGGGGGGAGGGATGCTAATAAAATGAAGGAAAATAAAGTCTACCATAAATAAAATTACTAACAAGGACCAATTAAATAAACCCACTAAAGCGGCTGGACAGAAACAGTTTATGACTTTTTTTATTAACTGTAAAAATGGGCTGCTGTGGAAAATGAAAAATGAAAAGTAAGTTAACTGTTTTTTGTCTTTTTTTAACTTAAGATATTCTTCAAGTTTATATTTGAACATTTAGTTTTTTAACTTTAGTCTCATGAACATTAATGAAAAGGTCATGAAAAACTTTCATTTAATGAAAAAAATCGAGTTTTCATTAAAAGAAACCATGTTGGTAATTTTCTTTATTTTAAAAGAATTTAAAAACACATGATATTGTGCAGTTTTAATGCTGCATTCATTAATCATTACATTTTCCATGACATAATATGGTAATAACAGTTAAATTAACACTACATTTTCTCCACGTCCTCCAATGTCCTCCTTTTCGGATCTCCCTGTCCTCCTTTCTGTGCTTTTGTAGCTGGTAACCCTAGATTGGGGCAGTTACAGGAAGGAAAGAAGGGGTTGGGCAAAGCAGAAGCAGGGGACCAGGTCGCGCCATGGGAAAACCAGCAGCAGGAGGGTTACAAGAACTCAGTTCCCAGATTCAACTCCCATAAAATCTGGGGACGTTCAGACTGAGGGCCAGATTTCACAGCTGGCATTTGTTCTCTGCATCAAAATCTCAGACCAAAACTTTGGAGTTCATATCAGGATGAAATCAGAGCTAGAAACCAATCTCATCTAGGGAATGTCTCATGAATGGTTAATTCTCTTTTGCCAAAAAGCATTTCAAGTTGAGTGTCAGATTTTGTTTGAGTACAGAAATTGCACCTTTCAAAGGATTTGAACCAAAACTGATTGACAGGGGAGTCCATTTACAATGCCCCCCCCCCCCCCAAAAAGGGAACAAGGGTTTGTTTCACTTGCACGGTTTCTGTGGCTTTTGGTTAAGATCAGCTAATATCCATTGAATACCTGAGATGTCATCCTCTCCCCTGTGCTTATAGGAGGAATGACAATTATCTGGTGTGTCTTTTCCAAGTTTAATATGCCCATTTTAAATGAGAAATGAATAAAGATATCTAGAGTCATAATGAGGTCAATTGCTACCATTTCAATGTCTTATTGTAAGTGCATCTAGTGATGCTTTTAGCAAAGCTGATTGGATTTGTTCACATACAGTCCACCCAACCCAAGTTATTCATCACAGGCAGAATTATTTTATCATTCAATGTCTGTTTCCTGTTGTGTTTCCTTCCACTTCTCACACATGTGGGGCAGTAGAGCCAGAAAATCTGCTAATAATTTTAAGAACTGGAGTGGGTTACAGTAATACACTACATTTGTATTCAACCCTGTAGATGGCAGAAATTTTCATGATTCTTTCTTTTTCTGTAGTGAGGGAGTGATGGCTATTCATTTTCATAGCAAAGCAATGCCTTCCTTTCTCCATGTTCACTGTAGCCTGATGATGCAACTGAGCAAGTTATGAAAGCACTTGAGGGAGCCAATGGGCAGTGGGGAAGGGGCCTGACCCGGGATTGGGAATGGGAGGGAACTTGCTCAGCTGCATCGTCAGCTTAAAGGGAACATGGGTAGATATAAAATCTGCAAAGTGCTGAGCATTGGCTGTTTTATGTTTCCCTGTTTCCTTAAGTCACTATTATGGGTTTTGCTCTACCTCCAAGATCCTTCTGATTTCAAGTCCTTTGCAAAATCTTAGATTCATTGATTCACCTCAGCCAGAAGGGATGAGTGTGATCATCGCATTTGGATATTAGGAAAAACTTTCTTACTAGGAGGGTGGTGAAGCATTGGAATAGGTTACCTAGGGAAGTGGTGGGATCTTCATCTTTGGAGATATTTATGGCTCGGTTAGACAAAACTTGGCTGGGATGATTTAATGAGAGTGGGCCTGGGCTTTCACAGGGGTTTGGACTACATGACCTCATGATAGCCCTTCTAACCGTATGATTCGATGATCTAGTTTGATTTCCCATATAACATAGGCCATAGAACACCCCCCAAAATAATCTGAGTATCCCGAGGTATCTCAGATGCTGGAAGCTCCACCTTTAGCCAGAAACACAAGAACCAGTGAGAGTAAAGGAAATCTGGCAGAAATGTTAACTATGTTCATGTAATCCAGGTATTCTGAAAAACAAATATTTTGAAATGACCATATTATTCAAACTTATTTTTAAAAGCTGTGGAATCTAACTAGATGCTGCTCTTCATAATATCTTGAGTAAACATCAAAGTCTAATTTTCTTGTAATGTATACAGTAGTTTGGGGTTGGGTACCCACCTTCAGAGATCTTAAAGGGGCCTATTTTTTCAGATCTCAGGTGTTGAATAAACCAGCTGCAGAGGATCCAACTCCCTTTGTAGCACCTGGTCGGGAAGCACTGGTAACTGACACAACCCCATCACCAGGGGTTAAAGTATGATTTGGGGGCCCTGGAACCCTCCTAAATTGGTGGGCCCCCCCTCATCCTGGTGCAGGTCCCCTTCACCCACCGCAGCTCCTGCCCCCAATATCCAGGGGTTAAAGTATAATTTGGGGGGG
>VOCP01065714.1:0-36571 GCA_007922195.1 Podocnemis expansa | reverse complement strand
CACACACCTCAGCTACCGCCCTCCTCCAAATGCCTGGCTCCCACCACAGCTACTGCCCCCAAAACCTCCCCCACCCCAGCTACTGCCCCCAAACGCCAGCTATTGCCCCAAAACACCTACCCCCATCAGACCCCTTTCCCCATGTCCTTCTCAGCCCCAATCCCCACTCCCTAAGCTCCCTGCCTCCAGTCCAGCCTTCCTAACCCCCCAGCTCCCCATCTTCACGCCACCCTCTTCAGCCCCCCCAAGCCCTCCCCAGCTCACCATCCAGACCCCTTCTTCACACACAGTCCTTGCCCTCACGCTTCTCCACTAGCTGCCCAACAGCCCCAACCACCCCCAGCTCCCTTACCTGGCTGAGGTGGCCAAATTGCTGGGCAGGGGGAAGGAGGCTGAGGTGCTAGCTGGCCAGTCAGCCAGGAAGCAGGAGCCTGGGCCTGAGGCTGGGGACTGGCCACGCACACTGTTTGGCCCCAGCCAGAAGGGGCAGAGCCTGACACAAGCTCTGGGGAAGGGGGGGGGAGGCTGGGCCAGCCCCAGCCCACAGCCCCTCCCTTCTGCTGGCCTAGGGAGAACATGCCAGAATGCTTTGTTCCAGCACACCCTTCTATTTTTAGGGGGCCACGGAACATAGGTTCTCTTTCTCCAGCAAAGTTAGAGTCCTGCACAGATCCAGAGCTGTGCAAGAGCCTGGAAGCATAATGGATGTGGCTATCTCAGAGTGTGCAAAACTTTAGCTTGCCAATTTCTCTAGGTGAAAAACCCAGGAAATATTTTAGCACATGCTCTGCATTTTAATATTTGGATACTTACTGATGGTATATACTACAGCTTACCCCCATAGAAGGCTCACACATAACTTATAAATCTGCACTGAGGGTAAGTGGTACTGTCACACTGGAACAAGGGCAGGTGTCTTCTGCAGGCATTGGCTCTTTTTACCTCCTCACAGCCCTCTGTATTTACATGTGCAGTCAGGGCTGCATTATAGTAGGGGTTATAAGGGGGGCAGGCTCCCGTGCCTAAAACTCCTACTTATCTGCCCACCCAGCCTTGGCAGGGCTTGAGGGACCACTGAGAGCACTTCTGTCCTGCTGGCATTGGGAGGGTGGTGCCCTGGGGCCAAAGGCCAGGCTCTGATCTCCTGCCCCACCCCTGAACTGGTTGGTATGCCCTGGAGATTGGAGCCAGGTGGTGCATGGAGCAGCCCCTGCTCCAGAATAGCCTGCCAGGCCCCCTGGCCCTAGGGGGCTGCATGAAGGGCTGTGTTGCATACTAGCTGCCCCCCATGGACAGACTGGCTGAGGTGGGGCCAGAGCATTAGCACCCTCTCACCTCAGGGCTCCCTCCCAGCAACAGGCAACCATGCTGGGGGTCAAGGGTCCTGCAGCGGGTGGGTCCCAGTGGGGGCAGCCTGGGGCCCTTAGGCTGGTTAATCCTGCCCTGTGTATAGTAATACATATTTCCTCTCACTGCACAGGCAAGTGTACTGCTGTCCTACTCTGGGCTTTTTGGTCTGAGACTCCTATTAATGCTGATCAGGAAATGGTGGGTTACTTACCAGTAACTGTCCTTCTTCGAGATGGGCTGCTCACATACATTCAGTTACAGGTGTGTACGTGCCACAGCTCACAGTAGCTCAGAAAGTCTTTAGCGTTAGTCTGTCAGGTCAGGGCACATGGCCAACGCCCCCTCCATGCCATGACCGCGTCTATATAGGTGACCATGACCCTGACCCTCCCAGTCCCATATACCTTTGCCAACTCCATAGCAGGGATGGTGGGAGGGGCCTGAATGTATATGACCAGCCCATCTCGAAGAAGGATGGTTACTGGTGAGTAACCAACCATTCTCCTTCGAGCGCTGCTCACATCATTCAGTTACAGGTGACTGCTAGCCGTACCCAAGGATGGTGGGAGGAGTTACAGTCTACCCACACTGAGTACAGCTCTGCCCAAAGCGGCATCATCTCTAGCCTGTTGGGCAATGGTGTAGTGCGTTGTGAAGGTATGTATCAATGACCACGTAGCAGCCCTGTAGATCTCTTGGATCGGGACCTTGGCGAGGAAGGCCGTAGAAGATGCTTGAGCCCTGGTAGAGTGGGCTCTCACAGTTTCTGGAAGAGGCATGTTTGACCTTCTGTAGCAGTATTTGATGCAATTAACGATCCATTTGGAGATGCACTGAGAGGACACCGAGGAACCTCTCATGTGTTTGGCGACCGCCACGAACAGCTAGGAGATCTTACGGAAGGGTTGAGTATGCTTGATATAAGTTAAGAGTGCTCTCCTCATATCTAAGGTGTGCCACCGTCTCTTGTTTTCTGTGACCTGGGGGGTGGGATAGAAAACCAGCAGGCAAATTTCTTGGTTCATGTGGAAGGGGGTGGCCACCTTGGGTAGAAAGGAAGGGTGGTGACGAAGGATCACCTTGTCCAGGAAGAACATCGTATATGGGGGTTCAGAGGAAAGGGCTCAAAACTCTGAAACCCTTCTAGCTGAGGTGATTGCTACTAAGAAAGCCACCTTCCATGACAAAACTAGTAGGGTAGCTGAATCCAAGGGTTCGTACGGCAGCTGCATTAGTGCCCGCAGTACAACATTTAGATCCCACTGAGAGGTGGGCTTACAAGGGTGGGGAAGAAGCTTTTCCACCCCTTTCAGGAACCTGTGAGATATGGGGTGTGAAAAGGCTGGGGCCCCGTCTACCCTTTCGTGAAGGGCCGAAATTGCCGCTAAGTGGACTCTCAGTGAGGACAGTGAGAGGCCTTTTTCTCTAAGGTCTAGAAGATAGTCCAGAACTGTATGGATTGGTGCTGTGACAGGATCTATGCCTTTGTTACGGGGCCAAGTGGAGAAGCATTTCCATTTAGCTGTGTATGTGGACCTAGTGGAGCGTTTTCTGCTACCAACCAGGACCTTCTTAACCCTGTCCAAGCAGCACCTCTCTTGCTCGCTGAACCAGGCTGTCAGGCGCAGGAGGCCTGGGTTCGGGTGCCGAAGGCACCCCGAGTCCTGTGTTAGGAGATCTGCCCACTGGGGGAGGCGGAGCAGGGTCCTTACGTACAAGTCCTGCAGGAGCGGGAGCCAGTGTTGTCTGGGCCAGTCCAGAGCTCTCAGGATAATGTGTGCTCTGCCCGCAAGGACCTTCAGTAGCACTCTGTGGATTAGGGGAATTGGCAGGAAGGCATACATCAGGGCCCCTGACCAACTGAGGAGGAAGGCGTCGCTGAGTGAGCCCTCCTCCTGACCCCGGAGGGAACAGAATTGGAGGCATTTGTGGTTCTGTTTGGTGGCAAAGAGGTTCACCAGGGGAGGTCCCCATCTGTCTGTCAATAGGGAAAATACCTTGTGCAGGGACCACTCATGATTCGCTAGGGTTTTCCTGCTGAGTGCATCCGCTAAGCTGTTGTCCACCCCCAGTAGATGGGAGGCAACTGGCGTCAAGTGGTGGTCTATCACCTGCTGCCACAGTTTGCATGCCTCTTCACACAGGGCTGAGGAGCATTCCCCCCTTGCCGGTTGGTATAGAACACAGCCGTCGTATTGTCCGTGAGGACCTGTACCGTTCTGCCGCAAATTTTGTCAAGGAAGGTCATGCAGGCCTGTCTGAAGGCCCATAGTTCCTTCACATTTATGTGGAGGAGTTTGTCCTTGGGGGTCCAGAGACCTTGTGTGGAGAGGCTCCCAGACAGATGGGCCCCCAACCTGAGTCCAAAGCGTCCTTTATCAGGGTCACTGAGGGTTTGGACTCCCTGAACGGAATACCCCCCATTGCGAAACAGGGGTCCCTCCAGATTTGGAGGGACTCCAGGGCGTGCTGGGGAACTGAGAATACCTTGTCTAGGTGGTCTCTCCATGGCTGGAACATTGTGGAGAACCAGAGCTGGAAGGGTCATGTGGCCCAGAAGCTGCATGCACCGGTGAGCTGTGGTTAGTCTTGGCGCTTGCAGTTCCGTAATGATGGTGCAGATGGACCGAAATCTTGACAAGGGCAAGGACGCCGTGCCTCGATGGATGTTTAGTTGCGCCCCTATGAATTCTATGTGCTGAGTAGGCTGGAGCTTTGACTTCTCTGTGTTCATGCAGAGACCGAGGAATCTGCAGAGCTTTACTACCAGTTTGACGTGATGTTGTACCTGGACACTTGACTTCCCAACTATGAGCCAGTCATCTAGGTAGGGGTAGATTTTGATGCCCCTCCTGCATAGGAACACTGCAACCGGTACCACACATTTTGTAAACACCCTGGGAGCCAGCGATAGCCCAAAGGGAAGAGCGGTGAACTAGTAATGCCTCTGTGCCACCACAAACCTGAGGAAGCGTCTGTGGTGGGGTTGGAATGGCTATGTGAAGGTAAGCGTCCTATAGATTGAGGGCTGCAAACAAATCTCCCGGGGACAGGGAGGGGACAATCTGAGGCAGGGAAACCATGCACAACTTTATTCTCCTTATGTGCTTGTTTAGCGCTCTGAGATCTAAAATTGGCCATAGATCCCCATTGGGTTTGGGGACCAGGAAGTATTGGGAGTAAAACTCCTTGGCCCTCTCCCGCCTGGGGACCTTTTCTATGGCCCCAAGGGAGAGAAGATTTTGGCATTCGGCCTCGAGCTGGCGTAACTGTTCTTGGTCTCCCAATGCTGCACAAGGGGGCGGTTTTCCGTCCTGAGGGGTTGAAAGGAACTGGATATGGTATCCTCACACCACTGTGTTGAGGACCCACTAGTCTGATGTAATGTGGGCCCACCGGTGGGCAAACTGGTACAGTCAGTGGGGGGATAATAGGGGCCTTGGCATGCTGCCCTTGCAGAGACCATCAAAAACGCTGTTTACGGCCTGAGGAGTGGTCGGACCCCTGCCCACACCTTCCAGACTGTGAGGGATTTAGCTTTCCCCCCTTACCTGGATGATTCTTGTCCTTGTCCGGGTCCTCAAGGTGGTGCTGGGGAAACTGGAGAGATCCTAGGAACTGACTCTGCAGTTGAATCTGTTGTTTTATCTGTTGTAACTGCTGTTGAAGCTGTTGATGTGGTCTCATCGAGTGCCTACTGGATTGCGGGGTGTATATCCCTAGGGAACAGAGCGTGGCCCTAGAGTCCTTCATATCATGGAGCTTCATATCCATGGATGAGGCAAAAAGGTCAGGGCCTTCAAAGGGGAGGTCTTGGATAATTTGCTGCATCTATGTGGATAGGCCTGAGCCTTGAAGCCAGGCAGACTGGCACATAACAACTGCAGAGGCCATAGTGCAGGCCACTGTGTCCACTGCGTCCCAGGTTGCCACCAGAACATCCCTGGATGCCCTCTCCCCATCCTCTAGCATTGCTTCAAAGTCTCTCAGGTGCTCCTCAGAGATGGCCGTGCGGAAGTTTCGCATGGCCTCCCACAGGTAAAGATGTAACACGTCATTAAGGCTGAATGGTTGGAGATACGCAGCTGGAGAGCTGCAGAGGAGTATACCTTCCTCCCCAGGAGGTCGAGCTTCTTCGCCTCTTTGTTTTTGGACGTAGAACTCAGCTGGCCCTGTCTCTCCCTTTGGTTTACGGCATCAACCACCAAAGACCCTGGGGTGGGGTGATGAAATAGGAAAGAGAACCCCTCAGGAGACATGTAGTATTTCTTATCTGTGACTTTGGACACTGGTGGGATTGAGGATGGCATTTGCCAGCGTCTTGAACGATGAGATATACTCCCGAGTGTAATGGGATTGCCACCCTTGCTGGAGGGGTTCTACAGCAAGCATTGAAGAGGGAGTCATCCTCCTCTTCGATTACTCCCAATTTCAATTTAAGGTTCGCCGCCATATGACGGAGAAGGTCCTGCTCAACACCAGGATCCCCCTCGCGGTCAACGGATGTGTCGATTAGACACTCATCTGATGATGAGGATTGGGCCCAGGATCTACTGCGTTGCATAGAATCAGGATCAGGTTTGTCATCGGAGAGGTCCGAGGACTCCGGTGAAGGTGATTGGGTGTAGCGGGATGAGGCATCATCAGTTGTTGTGCTCAGCCAGTTGAGGGTCCACTCATTATGGGACGATCTCACTAGAGGCGTAGGTGCAGTGGAAAGCACAGACACCTCCGCGTGAACCCATGGTCTTGCTGACCTCACTTAGCTTGGTGACGGGGAGCTCTTGCGCAGTCTCTTTCTCAGACACTCCTCCTGAGAAGGGGAGGGGCGGTCCTCGGAGGACGATCTGGAAGACACTCCACCTGATGTCTGTGAGCCCAGTACCGAGGGCTCTTCAGGCGAGCGATGGAGTGAGGTTCCCTGTCCCTCTGTACCTGATTGTGGTACCGGTGGATGGCTGGGCGGTGCCGAGCTGGGTCCCAGAGTTGGGCTGGCCGTGAGCACCTAGTCACAGATCAGTGCTGGGTCAGAGATTAGCATGGAGCTGGATGCCGGTACCAGTATTGGTGCCAGTGCCGGGTCAGATGGCGGTACCAGGTTTGATGCCAGTACCGGGCTTGACGTCAGTACCATGAGGGGCGGTACTATGTCCTGCGGTACCAGTGGAGATGGTGTCATCTTGGTCTTCTTCCTCTTCTTCTGCACCAGAACTGGGTTATGGTGCCCTTGTTGGGCTGTCGGGGGTGCCTGTGCCGGTACCTGTCTCAGTACAGTTGAGGGGCTACCTGGTGACCAACAAGCTCGGTGTTGGAGCAGTACTGTAGCGGGTCGAGGTTTCGAGCCTGGTACCGATGATCAGTGGCGGGGTTCTTGAGCCAGAGGCGACCAGGGATCCGGCAGAGGGTTCATGGCCCAGCCAGTTTCGGGGGTGGTTGCTCCACTCCCCAAGATCAAGAGGAGGCGGTGCTCCCTTTCTAAGCGGGTCCTCCACTTGAAGGACTGGCAAATGGGGCATTCCGCCATGAGGTGGGACTCAGCCAAGCAAGAGAGGCATTTCTCTTGCGGGTCGTCCATCGGAAAAGCGTTGCAGCATTCCAAGCACAGTTTGAAATCAGACATCTTGAATGTCACATGAGAGACAGGCACTTGCATTTTGGACGTTTATACTGATCTGAACTGATGCTGATGACGGAGAAAGAAACTGGGAGGGTCAGGGTCACAGTCACCTATATAGCAGCAGTCGCAGCACGGAGGGGACATTGGCTTTGTGCCCTAACCTGACAGGCTAACGCTAAAGACTTTCCGAGCTACTGTGCGCTGCGGCACGTACACATCTGTAACTGAATGATGTGAGCAGTGCTCGAAGGAGAACTGATGCTTGTGTTGTAAATGTCTGTCTCCCAGCGACAGACTGAGATCACTAACCCAAAACACACAGTGCAGTCAGACAAAGTGAATTCAGAGCCGATGGTAGACAATCAGAGCTGTCCCCTTTCACACCCATGTTGCTAAGGTGTAAATAAGCACCCAGGGGACAATGCATTGGACACAAGCCTGGCAATATGATGACCTGCTACAGCAGTATAAAGCCATCAGTAGAAATAGGAGTAAAAAGGCTGCTCCAAGAGTGCAGGGTGACTTTGCCCTTTTATACCGTAAGTTAGAGCTGAGCAAATGACTGTGGGGTGAAACAGCCGCAGGTGATTTGGGCCACCTTACCCCTGACAAATGGAACATTCAACATCTGCACATGGAATTGTCACTTTATACTAAACAATAAAACAAGTGGTTCTCTAAGCCCACCCAGGTACACCTGTAAAAAGAGATGAATTACTGAAGGCAGTAACTTAAAGGTTATTTGCCAGGATGATGAGATTCAGAGACACTGGATGGGTTTTTGCCCTCATTTTGCAGACAGCACAGTGATCCTGGCCAGCCCAATAAAACGTGGAATAAACATGACTAGTTCTAGTATCCTAGATAGTCACATGGGGACAGATCCCCCAGGCCAGCCTGTGTCACTACACTAAGGGGTTGGGAATCTGCCTTAAAAGTGAAGCTAAGGAGCCTCCTATCATCAGAGAAACCCTTGGTGTTATATCGCAGGTGTAACCAAATTCATGCTGCCCATTCCACCCCTACTCTCCCAGGTAGGGGTGTGAGGGCTTGGAGGGGGTGTGACTGAACACCTGTGCTGCACTGCCTTGCCATTGGTCAGCGGAAAGGCTCCTAAGGAGAGTGCTCCAGCTGCAGAATAAATTCTAATTTATGCCAGGATCATCAGAGGCAGGAAACTGATCTGGAGCCAATTACCTTTGCCTGATATTTGGAGCACAGCAGGAGTTTGGAAGCAGGGCTCTTTATTGATTTGTTCCCTTGTACACACATGAACTCCTTTACTTGTGCTTAGCTTGGAGAAATAGTTTGAGCTTTCAGGCCCTGGTCTCCAGTGTATTTAGGCACCAATTTCCATTGACATCAGTATCAATTAGGGACCTAGATAGCTCTGAGGATCAGGGCCTTATGATGCTGTTTTACCTCAGTAGACGATTTGGGGGGAAGAGGTGACCTCAAATCCAGTCAGTTGTAAACAAGCTACATAAATACCATACATTAAAATGAGGATACCGTTCTCCTACCTATATTTGCAAACAGCCCTCCCCTATCACTCCCTTTTCTTTATTTCTGTTAGTGGAACAATTTGTGGGTTAAGTCAGAATAAAATAGGAAATGTCTAACTGGAAGTGACAGAATTCAATAGAACAGGTTTGAGACTCACCAGACCTGGATCTAACTCATCTGATTTAATAGTATTGACTGATGTGCATGGGCTTTTGTACTTGTAAAATGGATTGCAATCGGAGAATTCCAGAAACCCTGAAGCCTGCTTATTTGTCTGTACAGTCAGCTGCTTTCCATCCACTCAAGCTAGTAACTCACTTGGATGGAATATAAATTCCTATTCATTTGTTTTGAAATGCTATTGTGGAAATTATAGTGCAACAGGTTTTTAAAGGCCCAGGTATAAGCGATTTTAAAAGTCTCATTTCAGAGGCTTACAAACTCTGTGCTCTCAGAGATGGGGGATATAATTTATCCATTTATTTTGATGGAAAGACATACAACTAATCTTACATAAATTAGTCTCACTCAATGCAGAAAACTTCAGAGTCCAAAATTTACAGAAGTGGGCCCTGGTCCTGTAAAGACTTGTTCAGAACCACAGTGTGTAAAATTAAGCATGGGGGTAAAGAACCACTCCTATAAAAACATATGGCTAATTTTACTACTGCAAATAAAGGTAAGCACATGCATACATCTTTGTGGGGCTGGAGCCTTGTTTGCAGGATGAGAACCTGCACTCAATACTGCACTGAGCTTTGTGCAGGCAAGCCCGTTTGGAGCCCATGACAGGATCAGGATTTTAATTATTATTCTCAAAATGCAAAGTTAGAAAAAGTAAAGATCATCCCTATAAAAACACAGTGTTTATTAAAAACAGGCTCTTTAGAAAAGGGATTAACTATTTAATGGCAGCTTGGTCAACTTTACCACTGAAAACTAACATGATCTTTTTGGTTCTCATTTCAGACCTTCTGCGTGTAGGTTTCGAAGTAGACAAGGATGAAGTCATTTACTCCAAATTGTGTCTCCAGAGCGATCTTGTGGTTGTGTGCATGCAGTGACACTACTAGAGCTACACCCATTGTGTATGAGGGATAAAACTCATGACTTTTGGCTTGCTAAATACATGGGTTTAGAACTGAAAAAGGAACCCTACTGGAACTCATTTTGGTAACAGGGTATGTAAACCAATTCTTGAGGGCAAGGCAACTTCAAATAAACTGAGAGGGAGGACAGTCTTGTGGTTAATGCACAGCACTGAACCTCATGAGATTTGGGTTCAAATTATGGGTCTTGCACTGGCATCCTGTGTGACCTTATAGAATCATAGAAACTGGACGGGACCATGAGAAGCCATTGATTCCAGTCCCCTGCACTCATGGCAGGACCAAGTACCCTCTTAAACCATCCCTGACAGGTGCTTGTCTAACCTGCTCTTAAAAATTTCCAATGATGGAGATTCCACAACCTGCCTAGACAACTTATTCCAGTGGTTAATCACCCTGACAGTTACAATTTTTTTTCTAACGTCCATGTCTAATATCCATAAACCTCTCTTATGCAAACCATTTCATGATGTCTCAGTTCCCTGTCTGTAAAACAGAGATAAAATGACTTCCTTTCTCCTCTTGTCTGACTTCCTTGTCTCCTCTTCCTTGTCTGTTCTTTTCAGGAGCATCACTGTCCCGGGGAAAGACCCAGGACACAGACACAGGATCCACCCCCTGGCCGCAGGCCCCACCTCACAGCGTCCCCAATTCTCTGCCAGGGCCTGGATCCAGCCTCAGGCTCCTGCCACCGCCTGCCTGGCTCTGAATCCCCAGCCGAGGCCGCAGACTTGGCCGGGAGACACGGGTGCTGCCGCAGATGGCCTGGCCTGAATTCCCGGCTGGGGAGCGGGCTGGGAGCTGCAGGCGTCGCCACTAGTGGCCAGGCCCCAGATCTCCAGCCTGGGATGGGGCTGGGAGAGGCAGGGGCTGCCCTGGACATTCGGGGCACTGGCACTGTGATTCAGTCACATACCCTGTGTGCCAGGTGCCACCGACGCCCCTGGTTCTTTTTATACTGCAAGCTCTCTGGGCTAGGAGCCGTCAAAGACTGAATTTGTACAGCACCTCACAAATGGGGCCCTTAGTTCAGCTGGGGAGCCTCCAGGCATAGCCTAATGCAAAAATAAACCATAATGGTACTGCAGCAGCAGAAGGCAATTGGGTACATACATGCTACTAGCCCAGTGATTCTCAACCAGAGGTACACGTATCCCTGGGAGTACGCAAAGGTCTTTCAGGGTACATCAATTCATGTAGACATTTGCCTAGTTTTATGACAGGTTACTCAATAAACACTAGTGAAGTCAGTACAAACTAAAATTTCATACAGAAAGAGATATTTATATTACATTGTATCTTATAAGTATTGGACATATATTTCAGGGTATATTCCAATTTAATTATTTTACAATTTTCTGGTAAAAATGAGAAAGTAGGCAATTTTTCAGTAATATTTGTGCTGTGATACTTAGATTTTATGTCTGATTTTGTAAGCAAGCAGTTTTTAAGTGAGGTGAAACCTGGAAATGCACAAGACAAATCAGACTCCTGAAAGAGGTGCAGTAGTCAAGAAAAGTTGAGAGCCGTTGAACTAGCCTGTACATTACAAGTTATTTATAAGCTAACAGTTTAAAGAGCTTTCGATTTTCTAATGAGTCTCTTTTATTTTTCCTTCTGATGAAGTGGGTTGGAAAGCACCAAAGCTCATACCCAACAAAATCTGTTCATCTTTAAGGTACCATAGAACTCTCTTTATTTATCTGCTTTCATAAATACCATACCCACTATTCTAGTACAGATTAAATCCCTGCTGCACCACTCCAGCACCCTAAAGGGGACTGAAACGGACTTAAGGCAAGCAAGTGGGAATTTTCTTGTCACTCCAGTGGCAGCAGCAGGGGAGTCGCTAGACATAAATATTATGGGGGGCCCCAGCCCCCACTGGCCACCCAGAGCCCTCCCCAACCGCCCCTCCCCAGCTCCCCAAGCCCTTTCCTAACCTGCTGGACCCTGCTGCCTGGGCCAATCCCTTCTCCCACACCCTTTCCCCACAGGGCCAGCATACCTGCCCCCAGACTCCCCCCCCCCCCCCAGCTCCCTTACCTGGCCACCGGAGGGAGGGCAGGGCTGTGGCACAGGCTGAGGCATGACCCTGCTTTAACCATGCTCACAGGAGGGTCAGGCCAGGGCAGGAGTTTTAAAAGCGCCCAGGCCCAGGCTGGGAAAGCTCCCTCCTGGCTGGAAGATCTGTCTTCTGGCTAGGTAGAGGCCGTGGCTACCTGCTGCCCACTGCCCAGGCAGTGTTCCCTGCATGGGAGTTCAACAGTGCACCCCTAAGCAGTTTTGGGGGCATGCTACTCAGGGGCTGGTCCTGAGTTTCAGGGCGGCTGAGGCCCCTGGAACCCCCCCACCAGCAACATCACTAGGCAGCTCGCTGCCTTCCCTCTGCAGCCTTTAGATCTGTACTGCTTCCTGAAACATGGAGGCCATGAGATGCTCAGAAATGTAACCTTTGGGGTCTTCCTAGAATAGAATAGAATCATAGCGTTGGAAGGGACCTCAGGAGATCATCTAGTCCAACTCCCTGGGGTTTGAACCCAAGACCTTCTGCATGTAAAGCAGATGTGCACCCTACTTAGAAATTCTGTAAGAGCAGTAAGTGCAAGACAGGATTGTCATCTTGTTGTGGAAGCACAGTCTGACACCCAGGACACACAGTATCTTTTCCTGGCTTTGCCACACTCTTATTTAGTCTTGGGCACCTTGCTTTACCTTGGTTCCCAATTTATAAAAGTCTTCCAGTTTCACAACGGGTTGTAAGGCCAAAGCTATTTATGTTTATAAAGTGCTTTGAGACGTATGGGTGCAAGGTGCTGTAGAAATACAAAATGTTATATTATAAATCACACTGGGGCCCTGGTCCATGACTGGGGGCTCCTAGGCATTGCTTCTTCAGTACAAATAAATACAGTACACACTAAAATGCCTTTTCTCCAGCATTGAACCCTCAACCTGTGTTGCACTATACCAATTCAGCCACCAGAGGGCACAACTCAATTGTTAATTTCAGTATCCTTGCTAACTGTGTTTAATGATTTCTTATAAGGCACATACATGATTACTCACTTTTAATTTTTAGAAAAGCAGGCTATTTAAACAGATTAAGTGAGATGCATGATTGCACAAAAGAAGAAAGACAAAAACTAATGCTTCAATCAGAGATAATTACAGTATCTTTTCCAAAATCTGCCACCCCCCTACTTTCCTGTAAGGGATGTACCATCATTTTAATTAAAGAACTTTTAGTCATAAAAGCAGCAAACATCAAATATTAGAACTTTCGCCCACTTTCCTAGACGGACTACCCTTCTGTAAGATGCTCTTTGCTTCAAGAACCATGCAGCCATTGCACACCAATTTTTCCACAAAGGGCTGGCAGTATTGAGCCTTTAGTCACAGAAATGACAGTGCAAAACCCCAAGTCTGATTGGATGCGGGGAGGGAAGGGAGTAGGTACATACAGCCATCACATTCCAAGAGGCTTTCTGGACATCAGAGAGTGAATGGCCTAACTGGGCAGTCTCAGCTGGACTGGAGCATAGACCACAGGCTTACAGGGTTCAGATCTGGCCCAGGCCAGAAGATGAGGGAAGAAGGTGGATCAGGGCCAGCGCAGCAGGGGGTCCTGGACCTAGGCCCAGGCCCCGCATATTTTTCTGAGGCAGCGACACCACCAGCTGGACAGGAGGTCCCTCACTGGATTTTATCTTCTGTGAAGTGTTTTTTTAAAAAGCAATCGCCAAAAGACAGGGAATCACAGGCCCCACTCCAGGACCCCTGTGGCTATGAGGAAAAAGGCACACTCCCCTTTATATCTGTTCTGACTGCCTGCAGCCTTGCCTCACACATGACCAGCTTCAGCTTCTTCCACGTGCATGGTCGCCAGGTCGGTGGTCCCACCCCATAACCTAACCCAAACACCGTTCAGCGCAGGCAGCCCTTCCTTACAAATGCTGGGGTGACCCTCATGCTGCAGAAAGGCGAAGGACTAGCAGCCTTGCAGAATTACAGTTTGTACTTACCTGCACAAGAAGTAGGCTACATTAGTACATACTTGAATCAACCAATGTGCTGCTGTTGTGAATGAGGAGATGGGCTGCATTATTCCACATGCCCAAAGGCAGCCTTAGGCAATTGGGATACCTAGGCGAAGGCCCATTGTGGGGCCCCTTAAAGGGCCCGCTATCAGCCCCTACCGCTACCTTGCCTCTGGTCCCAGTCCTCCTTGTACCTCTAACTGCCCCACATCACCCCCCAGGACTCCTTGTTTGTTTTGCTGCACCAAACTAACATTACTATACTTCTGGAACTCATAAATTGTTCTTGGGTATGATATTTTTAAAGATCTTCCCATCAAGAAGCTTGTAAGTTGATCATCTTTCACTTAACATAAATGAGCTAATGCTAAACTACAAAGTTAAAACAAACATTTTTTAAAAATTTAAAAATATGAGCATTAATTAATAAATAAAAAGTGGTAACATTAATGATGGCTCAAAAATAACTAAAATACCACATTTAAATTTTGGCAGTCAAATCTTTCACATTTTTCATATAGGCTTGTGATTATCTGCACTAGACATTCAATACAAAGAATTATAACAAATAGAAGTAAGTGAAAAGAAGGTTTCTAGTGTAGCTATAAATGAAAAACACCAAATTTCAACAAAATTCTCTGAAGTACTCAAGTTTATAAGACTCTGGCCACCACAAAAATATTAAATAGTAAGTATAGAAGAAGCTAAAAAATTACTTACCAAAAAAAAGATATACAGCACAGACATCACACACAGCTGTAATGATTGCCTAAAGGCAGCACTGTATTTATATGCAGCAGCCTATATGGACCCACCTAGTAACCTGAGCTAACCAAGGACAGAGTAAAAATTGTCACAAAGTCAAAGGAAAAGGCAAAAAAAACAGGTAAAAAAGAAAAGGAAAAGGCAGTATTTTACAAAATTTAAAAAATGGCAGAATAAATGGCCACACTGAAAAATTAAAAGCCAAAGCCACTGGAGTTCCTACTACTGTGCTGTCCATTGGTTTCTCCTGCTTTTTTAGCATGTCAATGTGAAGGTAATAGGCAGATAATGGTGAAATCTTGTCAATTTCCAAAGGGATAGCTGTGTTAGTCTAGTCCAGTAAAAAAACAACCAACAGTTGTGTTTTTTGCATGAGCTTTCGTGGGAGAAGATCCCCCTTCCTCAGATGCTTCAAAGATGGGTGAACAGTTCAGATGAGGCACAGATCCTAATGATAGTTCTTCTTCGAGCGCTGCTTGGATACATTCAGTATTAGGTGTCTACGTGCCACAGCGCATGATTGGCCGGAACGTCGTTTAGACTTAGCCTGTCAGGACAAGGCTGGCAGCCACCGACCCCTGGCCCATATATATGGCTCCAGCCCTGTTCCTCCCCAGTACTTTTTTTTCCGCCCTCAGCGATGGTTACGAAACAGCCTGTTCTTGCTTTATGCAAGGGCCTGTCTCTTTGTTTTGTTTTACGTGTATTTTCACTGGAAGATCTGCCTGCAGACTTCACCGGAGCTCCCACCGTGCCCTTCCAACAGAAACCCAAACACGCTGGGAGGGTTTCTTAATGCCCATGTGAGCTTCACCGGCTGTATTATGCTCTATTTGCAGGTCTTAAGTGAAGGACTCAGCAGGGAACGAAGGCTGCAAAGCGTGCCCAGGAACAGGCCTTGCAGCTGATGCCAGGAATTTGCCAGCTCTGCTCACCGATCTCCGGCTCTGAAGAAACGCCGTGACCAGACCTGGCACTGCGTGCTCGGTCGGCACCGGACCCCTCTCAACACCGCTCTCTGGCTATGAATACAGCTGCGATCAGCCTCCAACTCGGCACCATGTGCTTGGTGGACACCAGGGCTCTTTCGGCACCGCTCTCCGACTATGAATACAGCTGCGATCGGCCTCCAACTCTGCACCGTGTGCTCAATCGGCACCGGAGCCCTGCTCGGTGCCGCTCTCTGGCTTTGAAGACAGCCGCGATCAGCCTCTGACCAAGCACCATGCGCTCGGTCGGCAGCTGAGCCCTCTCAGCGCCGCTCTCTGGCTATGAATACAGCTGCGATTGGCCTCTAACCTGGCACTGTGTGCTCAGTTGGCATGGGATCTCTCAATGCCGCTCCCCAGCAGAATCCAGGGAAGCACGCTCGGGACCAACTCCGGCACCAAGTGCCGGCGCCGTGTCTGGCACTTCCCTTCGGGGTTTGTGCTTGGAGCCTATCACAGTGCCAACCACATCGGAAGCCTTTGAAGTGACAGAAGCCCTCCGGCCCCTGAATTCACCGCAGGCTGCCAAAATAAGTGGTAAGTCTGTCTTCTTCCTTCCTCCACTTTACCCAGCACCCGGGGGAGCCGCTCGTTACTTGGGCCTGCACCACTGCGTGACTACAGGCTCCAAAACCTACAGCCCCAACAACCTTGCCTTGGAACCGCAAGACATCTGAAGTGCTTTCCTCAGGCCCGGCCCCTTACTGACGGGTCCGCGGCACCGGTTCTTCCCGGCACTGCACTTGAAACCGGCTACCTCCTACTGAGGGTCTGCAAGGGGAATCCCTACTCAGTGCCATGGCCCCAGTGAGGGCACCCCAGTACCGGGGTTGTCCCTTCTCCCGATTACAGCCAAACAGGGACCAGGGCCTTACAGAAGAAACCCTACCACACTTGAATACCTTCACCAGGCCACCATCTGCCTGGGTCAGGGTAACACCCCTCAAGGGAATCCAGAACCCCCTATTTGACCTGAGGTTCAAAGCTCTTCGGCCACCATTATATTGCCCCCCCCCCACTCGTGCCCATGACATCGCTGAGACATGCTGGCCAAGCCTACTGATTCATCCGGGGTCCTCTAGGAGTCCCAGAAGATTTGACCTCCTGGCTTTAAAAAAAAAAAAAAAAAAAAAAAAAAAAGCCTACTCAGTTTTCAGCTTTTTAGCTGAGAGATCCTGGCCATCAGGCCATGGTTAAAAGATTCCCCAGACCTCTGGAATGCTATGAGGAGTTTCAGCAGCCTCCTCCCACAAGAATACTTGGGGAATTTGAATGCCTTCATCAAGGAAGGTGCCCTGGCATCTCACCATGCCTTTATAGTGGCTTTCGATGCCTCGAACACAGCTACCCGTGGCATTGCTAGAGTTGTAGTTACACGCTGGGCAGCCCGGCTTCAGGATCTTGACCCCTCCCAGGACTTACAGTAGGCCATATTAGACTTCCCTTAGAGGAGCAGTCTCTCTTTACCTGTCCACTGACTCCATGATCCATGGCGTCTATTTACAGAGGTCAGCACTCAGAGCCCTGGGTACACTCACTCCCCAGGTACCGCAACATCCCCAGTCTACTGTGACCCCTTCAACGCATGGGGGAAAGGTCCTTGTTGTACACCCCCCCACACACACATAAACGAAATGGCTATCTTCAGGAGCTTTTGGACTACAGAAGGTTGGTCCCCTTGCCTCATTATAGGTGATCAACCCCAACAGGGTCGCTCTCCCTCCATAAGAACCCTTGAACTTCAGAGCGGAAACCCAAATGCTTTCGCTAAATGCCCCCTCACAATCAGCCTCGGGACACCTCTTCCTCCTCTCTGGGAACAATTTGCCTCCCTCTTCCCTTCCAATACCCTTCGGGTCAAGTAAGGGCCCAGCCACTGGAGAATTCTCCTCACATGCACTTGCTTCCAGACGCATACGCCCTGGAGCCTTGGTGGGAACCCAGAGGTCATAGAGGTATGCGAAGCGGACACATCATGCCCCGCAAAAAAAAAACAAAAAAAAAAAACCAAACCTATAGCCCTCTGGGTCAAGGGCAGGATGCCTACACTTTGGCAACTCCTTCTCAGTCGGGCACACTGAAAGGGGACGCTCCCATGTCGCTACCCCAAGAGCACTCCTCATCCATGTCAGCTTGCAATGGATCGGGGGGAATGATGCACCCCAACCCCTAAGTGACGGGTAAGAGGGCAAGCTCATCCCCCTTTGCCCGTTATCTTCTCCTGCCTTACCCCCCCCCCCAGGCAGTGCCCCCTTTATATCAGGTCCATGCTCTTCAGACTCATATTAGGCTTTTGCCAGTGAGATCCTCGAGTCCCACTGTAGGGGGTTTTGCCTTTTCAGCCCCTACCCATCCTTCCAAGGACCTTCACCACTTTATGCTGGGTTTTCTGCCCACGAGCAGACCACAGTTTAGCCGTTGACTGGAACCTCCTCTGCTCTGGTGCCTCCCTCTACCAGGCAAGGGTTGCTTCCCCTGTAAGCTCTAGACAGCCGTCTAGGAGCTGCCCTGACCTCTCTATCGCACCCCTCTCCTCCCAGAAGTGCTACAAAGGGAGATAGTAGGGGATAGAACTCCTAACCACCATCGGCACTCGTACATCTGAGTGAGCCATTTGAGGACCTGTGGTTTCCAGCTCAGGGTAGTTTCCCTGCAGAACTCTGGCCCGGGGAAGCTTATAGTCCTTAATGGACTGGAAAGCCTTATGGGTAGGGTTACCAGATGTCAGGCAAAAGCAGGACATGTCCTCCTTTTTACCTTCACATCCTCCATCCAGCAGGCATTTTAAAAATACATGATTTTGTCTCGCTTTTTAGTTACACGGGTTAAAGTAAGCTGGAACATCCCAGAACACCCTATTTTTAGGGGGAAGTGTTCCAGGGTCCCCTAAAAACAGAAGATTATTACATTAATACTACATTTTCTCCATGTGTCCTCCAATGCCCTCCTTTTCGTACTTCCTTGTCCTCCTTTCCATGCTTTGTTATCTGGTAACCCTACTTATGGGTGACGTTTTTCATAATGTTCCCTCTTGCCCCTCTATGTTCCTTAAAGGACACAGCAGTTCTCTCTTGTCTGACCTAAGTAAGGATTGCTTTATGCTTTCCTCCTCTTCCCGGGATCCTTCCCTCCTTCCTCCTCCCAACAGGGACCTGCCCAAGCCTTAACCCTTCCAATACATGGGGTGGAGCACCAAGAATACCACGTCCAACTTGTGTCTTGCCTAAGGTGTCGCCATTCTCCTCATCAGCACCTATGCAAGGTCCCTCGTAGTTGGCCCTTTGTAGCCAGGACCCAACACCTGCACCCGCCACTAGAATGAGTCATCCAGCTACGTTATGAAGATTGACTGCCTCTCCATAGAAGTGAGAGATGAAAATGCCTTCTGAGCTGCATGCCCTTTCCAAACACTCTGATTCTGGAGTTGGAGGCATGACCTTTGAGGTGGACCTGACCCATCTACAGAGATGGCCAGATACCCCTTCCCTTGGTTCGGCACACCTCTCCCTACGTGAGTCTGTGTACCGGAAGAGTAGAGTACAGGGGCAGGGGACAGAACTGCGCACCAAGTGCTGAAGTTGCGTAAGCCCTCCCCACCCAGAACCCCGTGATGTTTTCATCACCCCTACCTCAGGTCATTTCCCCCCTTTTTGGTTGGGGATAACCTAACATGGGGAATTCAATCACTTTTCTCCTAGTTTCTCTCCTGATACTAGGATGGGTGTTCCTAAGGTCTCTTTTTACTACAATAACCTGCTTAAGGGTTACCTCTAAAGAAGGGCCCTTCTGAGATGGCCATTTCTCCATTTATGACAACGTCCCTGAAGGAGTGTCTCCAATGTTTCCGGGCCCCAGGGGTGGGTCTGCCAAACATCTAGGACTTATTCTGCAGCCCTCTCTCCAGGCCCTCCATCCCCATGCATCAACGGATGGAGGGGTAGGGGTCCCCCTCCACTCCTTCCTCGTACCCCTCTTCTTGCGTTAGCTTCCATATGGAGCTGAGACACCTCAGTTAGGGCGCCCCTTATCAATCCTACCCATGGCATCTCCTGCTAGTACGCCTATGGAGAAAGGCCTCTGGCCTATCTCCCGTTTGGCCAAGGAGCGACGTGCTTCCCACCCCAGTCTTGGTTAGTATTTAATCCAACTCACCTCCCCCTTTTGGGGTTGAGGTGGCAAGGGCAGCAATTATTCCACCCTTGCCCTTCGCCTGCAGCTGGGGGAATCTGTTGCCATGGATCACGACTGCCTCTCTCAAGAGTCAATTCTTCTAGGAAGGGGCAACCATCCTACACTAAACGGTCTTGCTGGTGACAAGGTTCTTCTTGCTATTATGATATAGCAAATTCCCTGACAATGAACCGGGGACTGCCCCTGTTAGGGTTATAGTCCCCTGACAGAGTGGCAAATGACCCCTAGGCACTCTCATGCATGCCTCCTCCTGAGGATCTTACACTTGGTGGTGTGTCCGTAGGCATTTGTCTGGTGGCCCACTGCTTCTTCACCAAGTTTGGGGGTTGTGCCATTTGTGGGTAGCCGTCCTGACAGCAGATAAAGTCTAACTCCGCCCACCTTCCACAGTACTGCTAGCAGTTACCTAATACTGAATGTATCCGAGCAGTGCTCAAAGAACGGTAGGTTACTTACCAGTAAACGTCCTTCTTCAAGATGGGCAGCTTGGATTCATTCAGTCCCCTCCTTCCATCCCTGCTACTTGGAGTTAGTGATTAATGGGAACTGGGGAGGAGCAGGGCTGGGGCCATATATATGGTCCTGACAGGCTAAGGCTAATAGAAGTTCTGGCCAATTGTGCGCTGTGGCATGTAGACACCTAATACTGAATGAATCTGAGCAGCCCATCTCGAAGAAGGACGTTTACTGGCATGGAACCTACCGTTTGCCTTGATGAACCAAGAGTGAAAAGTGCTTAGGCTTCCAGCCCTACTAGCTCTGCTAGATGGGAAAAATTTCTATATTTTTCTATATTTTCATTTCTGTCCACCAAATTGAGGATGGGGCCCCTTATTGCTTGGGGCCCTAGGCAGCCGCCTGCTTTGCCTACCCCAAAAGCTGCCACTGCCCATGCCTTGTTAATACTTGACTTCTGTACTGCAAAAACCAACCAACCTGCAACTTTAATCAATTAGTGTCAAGTGTCCATGACACTTGAAAGAGTAATGTGCATCTCTTATAACCATGTCCCCTTCCCATACAGATGCTGCAGTATCACAGAGGCAACCCTCCATCATTCCACAGGAGAGGGAGGGTAGCCACGTTGAAAGTGTCCCTCCCACAAGTAGAGCCCGGTGGGATAAGACTCATGCCACCCTCACTAAAAATGGGAGAATCCAAATCCCACAACTTAGACCCACTGACTGGAACACTGTCAAGTCAGATAGACCAAAATGTCCACATGTAGACTGAGGAAGAGCTCTGTGTAAGCTTGAAATCATGGGTTACTTACCAGTAACCATCCTTCTTCGAGATGGGCTGCTCACATACATTCAGTATTAGGTGTCTACATGCCACAGCGCATGATTGACCCAACACTTTTTAGCCCTAGCCTGTTAGAGCAGGGTCAGGAGCCAGTGCCCCCTCTGGCTGCTCCCATGGCTATATATGGGTGGTCCAGACCCTGAACCCCTCAGTGCCTTATCATCACTAACTCCAAGTAGTGGGGACAGTGGGAGGGGCCTGAATGTATGTGAGCAGGCCATCTCGAAGAAGGATGGTTACTGGTAAGTAACCCACCATTCTTCTTCAAGCGCTGCTCGGATACATTCAGTAATAGGTAGGGTTACAAGATACCAAAGCATGGAAAGGAGGACAGTGAAGTACGAACAGGAGAATATTGGAGGACACATGGAGAAAATGTAGTATTAATGTAATGTTCTTCCATTTTTAGGGGCCCTGGAACACTTTCCCCTAAAAACAGGGTGTTCTGGGGTGTTCCAGCATACTTTAACCCCTGTAAGTAAAAAGCCAGACAAAATCATGTATTTCTAAAATGCCTGGTGAACGGAGGACGTTAAGGTAAAAAGGAGGACATGTCCTCCTTTTGCCTGACATCTGGTAACCCTAGTAATAGGTGACTGCTACCGTACTGTGGAAGGTGGGCGGAGTTAGAACCTTATCTGCCATCAGCTCGGCTACCCACCAAAGGCGCATCACCCAAAATTGGGTGAAGAAGCCATGGTCGCCAGGCGAACACCTACGAACACGCCACCAAGTGCAAGATCTTCGAGAGAAGACGTGAATGAGAGTGCTGAGGGGTCAATTGCCACTCTGTCAGGAGACTAGAACTCCAGCAGGGGTGGTCCAGGTCCGTTACCGGAGAACTTTGCTATATCATAATAGCAAAAAAGCATCCTCATCACCAGCAAGATGGTCTAGTGTAAGAAGGTTGCCCTTCTGTTAGTTGAATCAACTCCTGAGAAAGGCAGTCGTGGTCCACAGCAACAGGCTCCTATACCCACAGGCGATGAGCAGGTGTGGAATAATTGCCACCCTTGTGGCCTTAACCCCAAAGGGAAATTAATCGGGTTAGGTTACTAACCGAGGGGCTGGGAACACATCACCCCTTGTCCAAATGGGGGTAGGCAAAGGCATTTCCCCATTGACATACTGGCAGAAGATGCCGTGGCCAGGATTGATAAGGGACTCCATAAACTAAGGCATCCCACTTCCATAAGGAAGATAATGTAGGAGGAAAAACAGTGAGAAAGGAATAGCTGGGGACTCCACTCCTCCATCTGTTGATGCATGGGAACAGAGGGCCAGGAGGGAGGGCCCCAGAATGAAGCCTAGACGCTTGGCAGGCCCCTCTCTGAGGCCCAAAAATGTCGGAGACAGTCCGCCAAGGAGGTTATCGTAAGGAGAGAAGTGGGCATCCCAGAGGGGCCCTTTGTTAGAGGTGACCCTTCAACGGGTTATAGTAGGAAAAAGAGGACCCCTAGGTACTCCCATCCTACCATCAGGAGAGAAGCCAAACAGCGGAGGGCATGAGTGATGGATGACCGGGGAGTGAAAACAGAAGAACTGGTGGGAAGGTGACAGAATTCCCACGTTAGGTTGTCCTTCACTGTAGGGGCAGGGGCATGACCTGAGATAGAGGCAGCGAGAAACCATTGCGGGGTGCTGGGAGGGGCTTACACAACTTCAAGGCTAGGTGCGCATTTCTCTCCCTTGCCTCCGTACTCTACTCTCCTGGTTCGTGGACTCGTGTAGGAAGCAGTGTGCTGAAGCAAGAGAAGGGGCATCTGGCTGTCTCTGTAGATGGGTCAGATCCACCCCGAGCGCCGTGCTTCCAAGCTCCTAAATCAGAGCATTGGAGAGGAAGGGGCACGTGACTCACACAATATTCTTACTTCATCTCTCAACCTGTATATGGAGGGGCAGTCAACCTTCGTGTCACAGCCAGTTGACTCATCTCTAGCGGTGGGTTGTAGGTGTTGGGTCCCAGCTGCAACAGGCCAACTACAAGGGATCCCCCATTGGCCATGAAGGGGGGAGAAAAGATGACTTCACCAAGATGCAAGGTGGATGTGATATATAATGCCTGCTCCGTGAGGGGAGAGGTATTATTGGTGAACCTCCCTGCGTATTGGAAGGGATGAGGCTTGGGCAGGTCCTGGGTGGAAGGAGGGAAGAAAGAGAGCCCAGGGAAGAGGGAAGGAGAGCATAAGGCAACCCCTACTGTGGGCAAAAAGGAAGGAGGGAGCCACTGTGTCCTCTAAGGAACCCGGAGGGCATGGGGGGACATTATGAAAGCGTCACCCATAAGGTGTCAGGCTCTCCAGCTTGTTAAGGGCTTTGCAAATTCCCTCGGGAGCCAGGTTTATGCAAGGGAACTAACCCTGAACTATGGACCATGGGTCCTCAAGTGACCTCGCTCAGGTGTATGAATACCAATGGTGGCTGCCTCCGAATGTAAAGGGGGATCCTCTAAGTCCCACCAACACCTGGCAGGAGTAGGGTGAGAGGTCACTAGAACCCTTTCTCACTTAGTAGAGGGGTTGGGAAAAAACCCCAGAGGGGAGGGAGCATAAGAGTTCTATCCCCTACTATCTTCCTTCATTGCAGTTCTGGGTTGGAGGGTGGGGGGGACAGAAAGATCAAGGCAGCACCTAGACGGCTGTCTGAGGTTTTTGGCAGAAAGTGTCCCTTGCCTGGTTAGACGGAGGCACCAGAGCAGAAGAGGCTCCCACTGAGGGCTAAATGTGAGGTTTGCCTGTGGGCAGATGGACCAATGTGATATTGTGAACGTCCTTGAGAAGGAGGGGTGGGAGCTGAAGAGGTAAAACTCCTACAGTGGGGCTCAAGGTTCCCTCGAGCGAAAGGCCTAATATGGGTCTGAAGACCACGGCCCTGAAATTAAAAAGGCACCATCTCTATAGAAAGTGTTATGCGAGGCCTGGGGAGGCAAGAAGGGGAAAGGTAGAGGACAAGAGGGTACAAGCTAGGCCTTTTCCCTGTCACCTAGGAGGTGGGGAGGAGCATCGCTGGCGCCAGGCACACGAGGCCCCGTGCCCCGAATCCTGGCGCGAGTGCCCTGGGTCTGGCGGGGCCCCGCCTCTCCCGGTCTCCAGCCTGATTGGGCCTGCGAGCCTGGGCCCAGCCGCCCACGGCAGTGGCTGCCACTTCCATCCCCAGCCCCGGCCAGGGATCTGGGGCCCAGCCGCCTGTGGCCACCACAGCCACTCCCTGGATGGGGGGCGTGGCCTGAGGCCAGGGGGCATGGCCTCTGGGAAGGGGGGCGGTCTAGGCCCGTGCCCCGGGTCCTTTCCCGGGGCAGCAACGCTCCTGAGGCGGGGTACACCATTCCGCAGTAATTTCCGCCAAGATCCGTTGTGGGCCAATGCAGAAAAGAGCTGTTCTCGGGATCAATGACACAGGAGCATACCTGTCCTAGTGTGCCTGACTGGGGACGAGTTGAACAGTATCGGGGGGGGGGGCCCTCCAGGTACAAGGATGGGAAGTAGGTATCCTCCCCTACGTGTCCCAGCAGAATGTAGCCTGGGATGAGGACCCCAAAGCTGGTGTTGTGGTGCATCATGTGCCTCCTTCTCATACCTCTATCACCCCCGGATTTCTACCAAGGCTCCAAGGGCACATGAGACTAGGACTGAGCGCATGTGAGAAGAGTTCTCGGGTCATCAGGCCCTTATTCTACCCAAAGAGAATGGTAAGGGAGGAAAGAGACACATTGTTACTGGAGAGGAGGAAGAGGTGTCCTGAGGCTGATTGCGAGGGGGTGTCTAACGTAAGTGGTTTAGGGTGCCATCCTGAAGTTCAGGGATTGAGTTTGATGGGGGGACAGGCGACCCTATTGGAGTTGATCACCTTCAACAGGGCAAAAGGAGGCCATCATCCCATGGTCCAAGGGCCCCTAAAAGGTAGCTGTTTGGCTGGGGAGGGGGACCATAGCGAGGACCTCTCATCCCAGGCATTCGTGGGGTTGTGGCGGGCTGGGAGAATGTTGAAGCATCTGGGGAGTAAGCATACCCAGGACTCAGGTCACTGTTGCCCTGGATCAGGGAGTCGGTGGCCAGGGCAAAGAGAGACTGTCCCTCGAAAGGGAAGGTCTAATATCGACTGCTGTAAGTCCTGGGAGAGGTCACAATCCTGAAGCCAGGTCGCTCAGTGCATAACCATGGCTGTAGCAGTGCCACAGCTGGCCGTGTCTGAGGCACCCCATGCCACTGTAAGGGCATCGCGTGAAGCCAAGGCACCTTCCTCGACAAAGGCATCATAATCTTCCAAGTGTTCCTGTGGGAGGAAGCTGCAAAAACGCTTCATAGCATCCCACAAATCTAGAGAATATCTGCTAACCAAGGCCTGATGGTTAGCAATCCTCAACTGAAAAGCTGAAGTTGAATAGGCCTTTTGACCCAGGAGGTCAAGCCTCTGGGAGCCCGGGGGTGAATCAGGGCGGCTCAGGACAGTGTGTCCGGGTGATGTCAAGGACACTAGCGTGAGCGGGAAGCATAATGGTGACCAGGGAGGATGCAAACCCCAAGTCAAATAAAGAGTCTTGGTCCCACTCTAGGGGTGTGGCCCTGACCCCAGGTAGGTGGTGACCCAGTGAAGTGTGTGGTAGGGTCTTCTTTCTAAGACCCTGGTCTTGGGTTCATAGCTCTAGCTGGGAGAAGGGACAACCCTGGGACTAGGATGCTGAGCTGGAACTCCCCTTCTGAAGCCTCAGTGGAAGGTAACCAGCTTCAACTGCTGTCCTGGGAAGAACCTGGTGCCAGAGACCCTTCAGTAGGAGGCCAGGCTCAAGGAATGCACTCTCAGAGCACAGCGCTGGGGTGAGGGTGTTGGCACTGTAGGGGTTGGAGCCCTCGGGTCCGCAGTGGCCTGGGGCCAAGGAGAAGGGGACCACTTACAAAGGTGTTTACGTGAGCGGCTCCCCCGGCGCCGGGTAAAATGGAAGAAAGGCAGACTTACCTTTCGCTTTGGTGACCTGGGTGTTGTGTTCAGGAACGGAAGAGCGTCCGCCACTTCGAAGGCCTCTGGTGTGGATGGCACCATGATGGGTTCTAGGACCTCACCCCTGGAGGGGAGAGCTGGAACAGCACCAGCATTTTGGTGCTGAAGTTGCCGCCAAGTGTGCTTTCCTATGCTCTCCTGGGGAGTGGTGCTGAGAGGGCCCTGGTGCTGACCGGCACGTGGTGCCATCACCAACACACAGCGCTAAGATGCTCCGGCCCTTTCTTTGGAGAGGAGCTGCCGGCAATGATGTCACATGCTGCCGAGATGGTGCCGAGTCAAACACCGATCACAGATTTCTATTCATAGGTGGATAGTGGTGCTATGAGGGCTCCAGTGCCCATCTAGCACACAGTGCCGAGTTAGAGGCCAATCGTGGCTTTTTATTCACAGCTGGAGAGCAGCGCCAAGAGGGCTCCAGTGCCTATCTAGCATGCGGTGCCGAGTTAGAAGCTGATTGCAGCTTTTTATTCATAGCTGGAGAGCAGCGACGAGAGGGCTCCGGTGGCAGTCTAGCATGCGATGCCGAGTTAGAGGCTGATTTCAGCTTTCTATTCATAGCTGGAGAGCAGTGCTGAGAGGGCTCCAGGGCCTGCCTAGCATGTGGTGCCACTGAATCCTCGAGTGCATTGAGTGTACCTGGTGCTACGTGCAGAGCCTGCTCCTGGGCAATGTTATGCAGCCTTTGTTCTCTGTCTTCCTGTGTCCTTTGTCTAAAGGATCTGCAAATGGAGCATAATCCACTTGCTGAGGCTCACCCAGGCATTTAAGGCACTTCTCATGGGGGTTCTTCCTCGGGAAGGCCTTGCTACAACTTGCACAGGGTTTGAACCCCAGCATGTTGGGCAACAGGAGGGAGTGGGTTCGGGCCTCGGTCAATGTCCATGAACAGATCTTCCTGTGAGAATGGGCTCATAAACAGAGCGGACAGACAGCCACTTGCACAAATGCAAGAAACTGGCTGTTTTGTAACCGTTACTGAGGGTGGAAAAAGGAACTGAGGGGCTTAGGTCAGGGCCATCCGTATATAGCCATGGGAGTGGCCAGAGGGGGTGTTGGCCCCTGACCCTGCTCTGACAGGCTAGGGCTAAAAAGTTTCCGGCCACTTGTGTGCTGTGGCACGTAGCCACCTAATACTGAATGTATCCAAGCAGCACTCAAAGAAGAAGCTTTTATCTTTCACCAACAGAAGGTGGTCAAATAAAAGACATTTCCTTACCTACATTATGTCTGTAATATCCTGGGGCCAACAATGCTGCATGCACACAGCCTTGACATAGGTCCTCCTGGTAAACCTGATCTTCTGACCCCATCCTTCCAAAATTCTTTATGGTCTGGTGCTGAACATACTACCATCAAGACAAGATGTTTCCCATTAGACTAACAATATACAACTTTTACACAACATATAATATAATATAAATATAATATAAAACATTGCACAAATACAATTGCTCCGGTACCCCTTTGTTAAAGTGTCATATGGTAGAAAATGAGTTCTTTCTTTTTCTCAGAGAAAGACTTGTGAAAATAAGTTCTGAAGGGGCAGCCATGTTAGTCTAGTTCAGCAAAACAAACAAGGAGTCCTGTGGCACTTAAAGACTAACAAATTTATTTTTCGCATGAGCCTTCATGGGAGAAAATCCCACTTTGTCAAACACTTTAAAGATGGGGGAACTTACAGAATTGGAGGAAAATAAATGCAGAGAAGTCTAAGTCAAGGGATCAGGTCATACTGTAACAGCAAATCAAAGCAGTTGTTAAGATTCAAACACCGGGAAACAGCACAGAGAGGAAGGTGAGGTCAAATCACCCGTTGTAATGGGACAAGAATCCATAGTCACGATTTAATCCTGCTTTCACACAATTGCATATGCATATCAGTTCCAGTTCTACGTGAAGTCTTGATGTCATATTGACAAATGACTTTATTTTTTAAAAAGGAAAATAAGGCCCAAATCCTTGGGCTGTTTGTGTGGTCACAGCCCACTGTACCCATGCAGTGCTAAATAGGACATAGGCGCTGGACAGGTGCCAAATGGCAAACACCTACACATGTCAGAAAACTCACCAAGGCTCCCAGAGCATCCTTTATTTGGCCTCCTTGCAGATTCTCTCTGAGCAACAGCTGTATTACAGAAGGTGACACTACAGCAATGGCATCACATCTGACTGGCTTTTAAGTAATAAGATGTGTTTCCAAGAGCCAGCCTTTTAAACTCACCCTGAGTCCAGAGTTAAGCTGGGAGTTGTCTTTCTGTGCATGATCACTCAAAAGAAAGGTTCTGCAGGGCAAATGATGCCTTTGGTGTCATGACACCTGCAAAAGCCCCTGTCTTAAAATTAGTGACCCCTGCTGCTCTAACACTAGTGCCTTCAAATCCTGGGTGAGTTTGCTGTGCTGCTTGTTAGAAGCCATTTGTCAATATTGTCCTTGAGAGAGCTGAGGGACTGTGCACCTGAAAGCCCCTTTGTTTACCTCAGAAATGCAGAGCGAGTTGTTTCTCTAGTTATGTGCAGGTCTGGAAGCCTCCTCACTGAACCTAGAGCTGTATGACCTGTGTTACACAGGTCACCTAAAACAAACAAGGAGTCCCAGAGCACACCCAAAGACTAGCAAATTTATTTATTGCATGAGCTTTCTTGGGAGAAAATCCCACTTCATCAGATGCTTGAAGATGGAGTTTTCTCCCATGGACACTCATGTGACAAATCTGTTAGTCTTTGGGAGTGCCATAGGACTCCTTGTTTGTTTTGCTGAACTAGACTAAGCCAGCTCCCCTCTGGAATTTGTCAACAGGTCACCCAGAAGTTCGATGTAGTATTTCTTAACTGTAGGTTGTGACAGAGGGATGCCACAAAAACCAGGGTGGGGGGGGCATAGAAGTGGATGGGGTTGTGGTGGTGTGTGTGAAACCAGTGGTGTTGCTAGTGGGGGCTGTGGGGGCCTCAGCCACCCTGAAACTCAGGGCCAGCCCCGAGCAGCGCGCCTCAAAACTGCATGGGGAGGCACTGTTGTGCCCCTGTGCCGGGAACACTGCCCCTTGCTGGCACCTGGCAGCCACAGCCTCTACCTGGCTGGAAACCACAGTCTTCTGGCCTGGAGGGAGCTGCTGGGAGTTTCTAAAACTCCTGCCTTGGCCTGAGCATGCTCAGAGCAGGATCAGGCCAGGAGCCTTGGCCTGTGCTGCAGCCCTGCCCTCCTGCTGGGGGCCAGATAAGGGAGCTGGGGAGGGGGGAGTCGGGGGGCAGGCATGCCAGCCCAGTGGGGGGTGGGGGCTGGTGTGGGGCAATGGGGAGCAGTGGTGGAACTGGGGGTCAGAGAAGGGCTTGGGAGGCTGCTGGGGAAGGGCTCAGGGAACCACCGGGGGAGGAAATGGATTGGGGCCCGGGCTGCCCCTCCTCAATACTGATGTGTAGCAACCCCCCTGTGTGAAGCACTGACCATTTTTATTGCAATAAACCACCCATCTTTCCAGGCTACCGTCCGCGCTCTGGGAATTTGGTCTGTCTTGCTTCTGCTTAATATGCAGAAGGTCCTGGGTTCAAGCCCCAGGATGATCTCACGAGGTCCCCTGCAACCCTCTGACTGGATTCCAAATTACAAAACGACTTGCTTCCAAAACCAGAGCCCAAAACTGTCACAGCAGGCTGCGCCTGAACAAGGTGGCTCATCTTCCCCCTGTAACTCCCAATCCATTGCTCTAGATCCCTTCCCCCACCCTTCAGCCGGCGGGAAGCTGGCCCACGCTGGCTGCCCCCCTGGCAGTGGGTTAGCTCCCGGAAACCTCCCACTCTTCGCTCTAAGCTGTGCACGGGTGCCCGCACACAGCTCATGAAACCTGCGCCCACGCAAAAATGAGCCGTGCAGAAAAAAATTCAATGGTGCTAACATTGGTGCTGCCCAAGAAATACGAAATGGTTTCCCACACAGTCTAGGAGTCATTAGAGGGAACATTGTAGCCGCGCGGCTCGTTTCAGGGCCGCAGTTTGCCGAGGCCAGGCGGGACAGGGGCAGGGCTGGGGATCGCCCCGCATTTCCCCTCCCGAATCAGCGCAGTGCGGGGCGGGGGCGGGCCGGGAAGCGGCCGCGCGGTTCCCACGCCCCGGCGGCGCAGGGAGGCGGAGCGGCGGCGGCGGCGGATCCGGATCGGCCTCCCGCAGTCGGCTCGGTCCCCGCCGCACGGTGAGTCGGGGGCGGGCGGGTCCTTGCCCCGGGGCTCTCCCCTCCGCCGAGGGGTCGCCCCCGGGCCTGAGGAAACCCCCCCCGGGCACGGCTGCAGCGCCCAGGCCCCACTTTGGGGTGAAGCCGGGCTCCCTGCCGCCTTTGGCGGGGTTTCGGGGGTTGCACCCCAAAGGCAGGACTGGGGAGGTGTCTTCCTGCCGCTGGTGAACCAGCGGGGCCTCGGCTCGGTAATGGGCAGGGCTGGCGGTGGACGGCCCAAAATAGGAAGGACTGGGGCTGGCAGGGCTGGTCTCTTGAGACTGCTGCTCTGGGCTCCAAGGGGCTGTTTCTTCCAAGCCACAAACACACCCCTTTCCACGTCTTCTGGAGGAGAGTTCAGCCAGCTGGTGTGGCTACCCAGAGGCCTAGCCATGCCTGCTAAGCCAGAGCTGTGCAAACAAGCAGCCTCTGGCGACCTCAGCACTGGTCTACATCCTCATGGTCGTATGGAGCGCTGCAGAAGTTTAAAAAACCCCAAAATGAGTCTTTTAAAGATCAACACATTTATTTGTTGCATGAGGAGCACGGGGGTCTACCTGTGTAGATCAGCTAGTGGGATCATGGCAAAAGACCACACATTTGCATTGGCAGGAGGAGCTGCTTGCTATCTTTCCTGGTGACAGGCATGCAAGCAAACCAGCAAGGGGGCGTTCAAAGTCCCACACCAGGGGTGGAGAAAGAGTCAGGTAATGTTCAATAAGAGGACAATCAGCATGAGCAGAAAGTGGAGTGACAAGGACTGATTTAAATACGGTTTTTAATGTGTCATTGTTCATTGTAAAAAAACAACAAGCAGTTGTGTGGCACTTTAAGACTAACAGATTTATTTTTGCATGAGCTTTCGTGGGAGAAGATCCCACTTCCTCAGATGCTTCGAAGACGGGTGAACTTACAGAAAGGAATGAAACTAAATGCGAGGGGGTGTAAAACATAGGATCAGGTCATAAAGTAACAGCAAATCAGAGCAGTTTACAGGCTCAAACCATGGGAAGGCTGAAGTCAAATTACCCTTTGTAATGGGAAAAGAACCCATAATCTCGATTGAGTCCTGCTTTCACAGAATTTAGTTTGCATATTAATTCGAGTTCAGCTGTTTCTCTTTGGAGTCTTGATGTCCCAGGTACATCTCTGAGGACAGTCGTTAACAAATCCATCATCGAGTGATTAGGAAGATGGAAGTGCTCAGCAACTGGTTTCTTTGTTCTTTGATTTCTGATATCAAATCTTCTCCCACGAAAGCTCATGCAAAAAATAAATCTGTTAGTCTTAAAGTGCCACACAACTGCTTGTTGTTTTTTTACTGGACTAGACTAACACGGCTATCCCTTTGGAAATTGTTCATTATGGCTGTTCACAAAGTAAGTGTGTGTGTGCCCCTGCTGAAAAGCTTATGGTCTAAATTCACTCAGCATTGGGGCAGCTGCCTCTGTGCCTTGCTATCATAAAACTGTGCACGATGTGTTGCTGGATTGCAAGCAAGGCTGTCGTGTAAACACAGGACAGACAGTCTTACCACCTTGCTGTCTAATCCTGCTGGGACTTTTCCTAGTGGAGGCAGTGTGCCCAGATCCTGAGTCTGGGGGAGCTGATACCTACAAGTTCCCATCCCCATTCAGGTTTTGGCTGTTATGAGAGGGTATGATTCATGTTCAGTTCACACTTCTCTCTCTCAGATCTATCTGGGGAGTGGCAGTTTTACTCTGAGACCTCAGGTTTTGTGGTCACCGCTTGGATCTAGTGCAAGAGTAAGGGGAGGAAAGGTGAGAGAGACTGACATCCATGTGACTTAGCAAGGAGCTGTGCAAGACATGTGATGACGCGTGCTTGCATCAGGGCATACAGTTCTAGTGCCCTGAGGTGACAGGTACTCTTTCTTCATCAGGGTCCCTCGGCCAGCCCCCCTCACTGATGATAACTGGGACCTGTTCTCTTCCACACGGCCAAAGTGAAGGCCAACCTCCACTGTTCAGCATCACCGCACCACATGAACGTTTCTTTCTGCTTTGCGTGGGCTGGAACCACTGAGTTCTCAGTGAGTTTGTTCTGGCATCGCTCAGGAGCGTTCAGTTTCTAGTGTTCTGGAGATTATTTTGTACGTGTTGTGAGGAAGGATGAGACACACATCCAGACTGCGTGGTCTCAGATCCGGGAACTAGGTGAGGCTTTGCCTCCCTTAACACTTGGGTCCCTTAATCACACCACGGGTTAGAGGAGGTCTGCAGAGCCCTTGTATTTCTTGTTTAGCTCACCGCTGGGTTCCCCCAGGAAATAATGCCTCTCCATCACCAAAGGAGAGGTTTGCTTTGCAGTGAGCCACTCCTAACCTAATTCCCTTCCAAGCCAAGACCACAAAAGTTTTGGTTACTTCTGTGTCCTGTTGCCCCTCCCCTGTTAAGCATTCCCCTGAGCAATCAAGTCCTCCTCCACTGGTTTTTAATGAGGTTTGTGGCTGGTAAAAAAGCTGATCCATTAAAAGTAAGCACATAAAACCTCAGGGAAAACATTGTTTCTATAAAAGCAGCACAGAGGCCTTTCCTGCCAGCTAGTTCCCAGTGCAGAAACGTGTTGTAGGATTTCACAAACTAAATGACTTTTGTGAGTTGATGGTTGTGGTGTTTAAAGGGCCAGAGGGCAGTCATCCACTTAGGGTCACCAAGAAGGGACAAAGTGGGGACTGACCCTCTTCTCTTCACTGCCTGAGACAGCAGGAAGGAGTCTTCTGTGGCCTCCACGCTGCCTGCACAAGACCCAAGTATTTTTTTCAGCGTTCTGTACCCCCCCCCCGTTTGGTCTCAAGGCACTGTTGGGGTCAGAAGCACTCATCTACACACTCACCTTCCCTTTCACCAACACAATGGGAGTCCCAGCTTCCTAGATTAAGGGCTCCCAAGGTATTCTAATTATGCCTCCCCTACCTGTCTGGGCTTCTCTTTAGATCACACCCAAGTAGCTCTGATGGCTGGTAATGGCAGGGTAGTTGCAGGTGTTGTGGGTCTGTCTGCTGCACTAGGAGTGGGGAGGAAAAAAAAGTATGATAGACTTAAATTTTCTTCTGATCACCTTTTCTCCCTCCTGTGATGTATTATTGTCTCCTGTGTTGCAGTCCACCCACATGAACTTTTCTAATAAAGATCAGAAAAGAATTAGTTGCTGTATTAATCATTACTGCCTGCAGAGAGAAGTGTGTACTCCTAGTACACACTTGTCACTCCTCCCCTTAGCACTGATATTGAGAAAAATGCACAGCTCAACTTTGGCTTTATGTAAAGAGTGGTGCTTGGTCAAATCTAGTCCACGCTGCATGTTAAACGATCCACTGTTTAGTGCCTGTTTGTTAGAAGAGGACCAATAACTAGTATGCAGCGACGTGATTTAGAGCAGAGTTCATACTGTGGCTGCTGCTATCTGGGTAAAAGGCCTGCCTTTAAAGTTCAGTGTTGCCATTCGTGTAATCCTTGAGAGTCTTTTGAGTGGAAATGTTTAATGTTACTTGCTTGGGACATCTTTGCTTGTCACAAAAAAAGTAGTCGCAGACTGTGTTTTTAGCAAGGACGCTTGTTGTACAAATGGAGATACAGTGTTACTTTAACTTTTTTGCCATGGTGCAGGCATTGATTGAGCTTGTGGATTTCATTTACTGCTGTAAAACCAGCTTCTATGCTTAGGGATTTCTTTGGAAAGACCACAGATGGTGCGCATCCTGCAGCTCTGAATGATTATCAATCAAAACAAAAGCTAAACCACAGAAGCCTTTTGGGCGATCACTTGTGTGGTATCAGTGTGTGTGTGTGTGTGTGTGGTCCAAGGAGGAAAGGTGAGTGAATTGATTTGGATGTAGTGTAAGCCTGGGAGGGGAGCAACTTGATGGAGCAGAAAGCAGCTGTTCAAATTCCCAGAGACTGGCCCCCATGGGACTTTCCATATCATTTTGATAGCTTTGATCGCTGGATAAGAAGTTGAGTGACCTGCATATAACGCTGGACAACTGCTGTCAAGCTGGAAGCATGCACCTGCCCTTGTCAAAGACAGGATATCACCTACAGAAATTCACACCATTGTCTGGCAGCTCATTAAGCTCCCCTGGTTTCAGAATCCTCTGAACCCACATCTCCTGGGGCTAGAATTTTTTGAGACTACCCTGAATTGATCGCTCACACTTCCAATGGCAGAATTTGCATGGGAAACTATATATGAACTTCAGTGGGGTGGGGGATAAACTGACCACTCTACATGTTCTAAGTGGTAAGACAAAATAAGGTATGCGAACTAAAACCAAAAAAGAAAAACCGCCTAATTGCTTGCCCAGTACACTGAAAATGTAATCCAGAGCAGCTATGTATTCTGTGCAGCAGAGCCGTCCCTAAGGGTGGGGCGCCAGGGACAATCTGCCTGTGGGGTACCTCTGACTGCCGCCCCGCGCTGGGGAGAAAGCAGCCCAGAGGCTGGCCCCATACTCCCACCCCTCCCCTGAGCCAGGGGCAGAGCAGGCCTGTCCGGGGGTTGGGCTCTGCTCTCCCACCCTATGTTCCCTCTAAGTTGTGCGTGTGTGCGCATGCACACAGGTCATGAAACCTGCACACACAACAAAATACAGCGTGCACACAAAAAATTAAGTTTTACTATTTTTTAATTTCTACTCATACATGAGAGATGGATTATAATCTGATTCACCAGATGTTTGACCACACTCACTTGAGTGTGCACAAATTTGGACGTGGGTTCTGAAAATTTGCACAAAAGAAATATTTTTTGCACACAGCCTACAAAAAATTAGAGGGAACATTGTTCCCACCCCACCTCTGGGCAGCCCTCCCGTAGCGTGGAACAGTTGGCCCAGGGGAGAGGTGAGAGGGGACAGCCCACTCTACCCCCAGGCTGGCTGTTCCTTGCCCTAGGGGCAGGGTGAGCCAGCTCCCTCACCCCACCTTCCCCTCGGCCTTCTGCTCAGCACAGAAAGCAACTGGGAGGGGACAGGGGACAGCGTGGCTTTGGGGGATGGCAGTGCAGGCCCTGCAGTGCCCTGCTCGTGGCAGGACAGCACGGGGCCCATGGAGCTCCGGGGTCAGGGGCAGTTGCCCCTTTTCCTCGTCTCCCCCCCCTTAAGGACAGCCCTGCTGTGCGGGCACTTCTGTTAGTGGGACTGTACAAGGTTTTAGGGCAGACATATTATCGGTTTAAAAAAAAAAATGAATTGTATCTGGAGCAAATGATCTCCAGGTCAGGAGCCTGGGGTCCATTTATAGCTCTAATATTGGAAGTGGATCCCTTAAGTTTTCAGACATGTAATGCTATCAAACCCCTTTAAACTTTGCTACATTTTGTTGCAAGTGCAGGTGGCCTCAGCTGTGCCGTTGCTTTATCTCGGCAAAAATGTTTGGTTGGTTGCCAAATTGTCAGTGGCCTCTTCTATCTCCTCCTCCATTAGGTATGTCCTTAAAGCTGCTCTTTTTTTCGAGGCTTCTGTAATGCTTTGCACTGAAACCACTGTACTAAACGGTCTCACTTACAGCTGTCCCACAGTGCTGAATGTTTCTTATCTAATGGCTTTATGTGGCATACATAGAGCAAATGGTAAATAGAAGGAGCTTTTCTTTCATTAAAAACAATCAGTGTCTTTACTGCAACAGTGCCATTGCTTATATGCTCCTGCAAGTGCAGGGGAATGTAAATGTAGCAAACACTATCACGGGCCTTGAACTTTACCCAAATGTCCTTATCTTTGGTTCCCGTGTGTATTGCAAGGGCTGAAATTGTCCTGCTTTGCCTTGGATGATGAAAGTAGTTAAAGGTAAATCTAAAATCTTTGTCCACCATGAATTGGCTTTTTTTTTTTTCAAAATAATAAAGCTGTTTTGATGTCAGTGGTTCCACATTGCACCTAGTAAGTAAAATATTTATGTAATGATACATATCCTGATTGACTAGAGACTGCTTCTGCCTGCCTTGGGCTAATCCATAATTTGGTTAAATCCCTGGACAGCACATTAACACAAGCATTCTTCAGGAGGAGAGGGGTGCTCGAATCATGCTGAAATTTCAGTGGGACAGGAAATCCCACACACCTGTATCTTGGATTTTCCTTGGATAACAGATCTAGAGATGGTTCTTGTACAGGGTCCCTTGAGCTGAATTTCTTTCAACTTTGGTAAAGATTGGAACCAGATTTGTGTGTGTCCACTCAAGTCCACCTGAATCAGAAAGCGAGAGCCAGAGAAATAGGTGCTTTAGAGTTGGATGTATTAGACAAGTTAAGGGTGAGGTTGTGCCTTTGAGTTGTACATGCTGGTTATTTATGTCGATGGGGTTTGCACACAGTTTTCTCTTGAGAGAGCTTTAATTTAGTAGTCTGGCATTTTGCTCCAATTTCTTTTAGAATAAATGCAGATGCAGAACAGTCCACAACACAGATGAGTGAATCTTTTGCGCGTATACGTGTGTGTGTGTGTGTGTGTGTGTGTGTGTGTGTGTGTGTGTGTGTT
>VOCP01065713.1:0-36568 GCA_007922195.1 Podocnemis expansa | reverse complement strand
CACACACCTCAGCTACCGCCCTCCTCCAAATGCCTGGCTCCCACCACAGCTACTGCCCCCAAAACCTCCCCCACCCCAGCTACTGCCCCCAAACGCCAGCTATTGCCCCAAAACACCTACCCCCATCAGACCCCTTTCCCCATGTCCTTCTCAGCCCCAATCCCCACTCCCTAAGCTCCCTGCCTCCAGTCCAGCCTTCCTAACCCCCCAGCTCCCCATCTTCACGCCACCCTCTTCAGCCCCCCAAGCCCTCCCCAGCTCACCATCCAGACCCCTTCTTCACACACAGTCCTTGCCCTCACGCTTCTCCACTAGCTGCCCAACAGCCCCAACCACCCCCAGCTCCCTTACCTGGCTGAGGTGGCCAAATTGCTGGGCAGGGGGAAGGAGGCTGAGGTGCTAGCTGGCCAGTCAGCCAGGAAGCAGGAGCCTGGGCCTGAGGCTGGGGACTGGCCACGCACACTGTTTGGCCCCAGCCAGAAGGGGCAGAGCCTGACACAAGCTCTGGGGAAGGGGGGGGGAGGCTGGGCCAGCCCCAGCCCACAGCCCCTCCCTTCTGCTGGCCTAGGGAGAACATGCCAGAATGCTTTGTTCCAGCACACCCTTCTATTTTTAGGGGGCCACGGAACATAGGTTCTCTTTCTCCAGCAAAGTTAGAGTCCTGCACAGATCCAGAGCTGTGCAAGAGCCTGGAAGCATAATGGATGTGGCTATCTCAGAGTGTGCAAAACTTTAGCTTGCCAATTTCTCTAGGTGAAAAACCCAGGAAATATTTTAGCACATGCTCTGCATTTTAATATTTGGATACTTACTGATGGTATATACTACAGCTTACCCCCATAGAAGGCTCACACATAACTTATAAATCTGCACTGAGGGTAAGTGGTACTGTCACACTGGAACAAGGGCAGGTGTCTTCTGCAGGCATTGGCTCTTTTTACCTCCTCACAGCCCTCTGTATTTACATGTGCAGTCAGGGCTGCATTATAGTAGGGGTTATAAGGGGGGCAGGCTCCCGTGCCTAAAACTCCTACTTATCTGCCCACCCAGCCTTGGCAGGGCTTGAGGGACCACTGAGAGCACTTCTGTCCTGCTGGCATTGGGAGGGTGGTGCCCTGGGGCCAAAGGCCAGGCTCTGATCTCCTGCCCCACCCCTGAACTGGTTGGTATGCCCTGGAGATTGGAGCCAGGTGGTGCATGGAGCAGCCCCTGCTCCAGAATAGCCTGCCAGGCCCCCTGGCCCTAGGGGGCTGCATGAAGGGCTGTGTTGCATACTAGCTGCCCCCCATGGACAGACTGGCTGAGGTGGGGCCAGAGCATTAGCACCCTCTCACCTCAGGGCTCCCTCCCAGCAACAGGCAACCATGCTGGGGGTCAAGGGTCCTGCAGCGGGTGGGTCCCAGTGGGGGCAGCCTGGGGCCCTTAGGCTGGTTAATCCTGCCCTGTGTATAGTAATACATATTTCCTCTCACTGCACAGGCAAGTGTACTGCTGTCCTACTCTGGGCTTTTTGGTCTGAGACTCCTATTAATGCTGATCAGGAAATGGTGGGTTACTTACCAGTAACTGTCCTTCTTCGAGATGGGCTGCTCACATACATTCAGTTACAGGTGTGTACGTGCCACAGCTCACAGTAGCTCAGAAAGTCTTTAGCGTTAGTCTGTCAGGTCAGGGCACATGGCCAACGCCCCCTCCATGCCATGACCGCGTCTATATAGGTGACCATGACCCTGACCCTCCCAGTCCCATATACCTTTGCCAACTCCATAGCAGGGATGGTGGGAGGGGCCTGAATGTATATGACCAGCCCATCTCGAAGAAGGATGGTTACTGGTGAGTAACCAACCATTCTCCTTCGAGCGCTGCTCACATCATTCAGTTACAGGTGACTGCTAGCCGTACCCAAGGATGGTGGGAGGAGTTACAGTCTACCCACACTGAGTACAGCTCTGCCCAAAGCGGCATCATCTCTAGCCTGTTGGGCAATGGTGTAGTGCGTTGTGAAGGTATGTATCAATGACCACGTAGCAGCCCTGTAGATCTCTTGGATCGGGACCTTGGCGAGGAAGGCCGTAGAAGATGCTTGAGCCCTGGTAGAGTGGGCTCTCACAGTTTCTGGAAGAGGCATGTTTGACCTTCTGTAGCAGTATTTGATGCAATTAACGATCCATTTGGAGATGCACTGAGAGGACACCGAGGAACCTCTCATGTGTTTGGCGACCGCCACGAACAGCTAGGAGATCTTACGGAAGGGTTGAGTATGCTTGATATAAGTTAAGAGTGCTCTCCTCATATCTAAGGTGTGCCACCGTCTCTTGTTTTCTGTGACCTGGGGGGTGGGATAGAAAACCAGCAGGCAAATTTCTTGGTTCATGTGGAAGGGGGTGGCCACCTTGGGTAGAAAGGAAGGGTGGTGACGAAGGATCACCTTGTCCAGGAAGAACATCGTATATGGGGGTTCAGAGGAAAGGGCTCAAAACTCTGAAACCCTTCTAGCTGAGGTGATTGCTACTAAGAAAGCCACCTTCCATGACAAAACTAGTAGGGTAGCTGAATCCAAGGGTTCGTACGGCAGCTGCATTAGTGCCCGCAGTACAACATTTAGATCCCACTGAGAGGTGGGCTTACAAGGGTGGGGAAGAAGCTTTTCCACCCCTTTCAGGAACCTGTGAGATATGGGGTGTGAAAAGGCTGGGGCCCCGTCTACCCTTTCGTGAAGGGCCGAAATTGCCGCTAAGTGGACTCTCAGTGAGGACAGTGAGAGGCCTTTTTCTCTAAGGTCTAGAAGATAGTCCAGAACTGTATGGATTGGTGCTGTGACAGGATCTATGCCTTTGTTACGGGGCCAAGTGGAGAAGCATTTCCATTTAGCTGTGTATGTGGACCTAGTGGAGCGTTTTCTGCTACCAACCAGGACCTTCTTAACCCTGTCCAAGCAGCACCTCTCTTGCTCGCTGAACCAGGCTGTCAGGCGCAGGAGGCCTGGGTTCGGGTGCCGAAGGCACCCCGAGTCCTGTGTTAGGAGATCTGCCCACTGGGGGAGGCGGAGCAGGGTCCTTACGTACAAGTCCTGCAGGAGCGGGAGCCAGTGTTGTCTGGGCCAGTCCAGAGCTCTCAGGATAATGTGTGCTCTGCCCGCAAGGACCTTCAGTAGCACTCTGTGGATTAGGGGAATTGGCAGGAAGGCATACATCAGGGCCCCTGACCAACTGAGGAGGAAGGCGTCGCTGAGTGAGCCCTCCTCCTGACCCCGGAGGGAACAGAATTGGAGGCATTTGTGGTTCTGTTTGGTGGCAAAGAGGTTCACCAGGGGAGGTCCCCATCTGTCTGTCAATAGGGAAAATACCTTGTGCAGGGACCACTCATGATTCGCTAGGGTTTTCCTGCTGAGTGCATCCGCTAAGCTGTTGTCCACCCCCAGTAGATGGGAGGCAACTGGCGTCAAGTGGTGGTCTATCACCTGCTGCCACAGTTTGCATGCCTCTTCACACAGGGCTGAGGAGCATTCCCCCCTTGCCGGTTGGTATAGAACACAGCCGTCGTATTGTCCGTGAGGACCTGTACCGTTCTGCCGCAAATTTTGTCAAGGAAGGTCATGCAGGCCTGTCTGAAGGCCCATAGTTCCTTCACATTTATGTGGAGGAGTTTGTCCTTGGGGGTCCAGAGACCTTGTGTGGAGAGGCTCCCAGACAGATGGGCCCCCAACCTGAGTCCAAAGCGTCCTTTATCAGGGTCACTGAGGGTTTGGACTCCCTGAACGGAATACCCCCCATTGCGAAACAGGGGTCCCTCCAGATTTGGAGGGACTCCAGGGCGTGCTGGGGAACTGAGAATACCTTGTCTAGGTGGTCTCTCCATGGCTGGAACATTGTGGAGAACCAGAGCTGGAAGGGTCATGTGGCCCAGAAGCTGCATGCACCGGTGAGCTGTGGTTAGTCTTGGCGCTTGCAGTTCCGTAATGATGGTGCAGATGGACCGAAATCTTGACAAGGGCAAGGACGCCGTGCCTCGATGGATGTTTAGTTGCGCCCCTATGAATTCTATGTGCTGAGTAGGCTGGAGCTTTGACTTCTCTGTGTTCATGCAGAGACCGAGGAATCTGCAGAGCTTTACTACCAGTTTGACGTGATGTTGTACCTGGACACTTGACTTCCCAACTATGAGCCAGTCATCTAGGTAGGGGTAGATTTTGATGCCCCTCCTGCATAGGAACACTGCAACCGGTACCACACATTTTGTAAACACCCTGGGAGCCAGCGATAGCCCAAAGGGAAGAGCGGTGAACTAGTAATGCCTCTGTGCCACCACAAACCTGAGGAAGCGTCTGTGGTGGGGTTGGAATGGCTATGTGAAGGTAAGCGTCCTATAGATTGAGGGCTGCAAACAAATCTCCCGGGGACAGGGAGGGGACAATCTGAGGCAGGGAAACCATGCACAACTTTATTCTCCTTATGTGCTTGTTTAGCGCTCTGAGATCTAAAATTGGCCATAGATCCCCATTGGGTTTGGGGACCAGGAAGTATTGGGAGTAAAACTCCTTGGCCCTCTCCCGCCTGGGGACCTTTTCTATGGCCCCAAGGGAGAGAAGATTTTGGCATTCGGCCTCGAGCTGGCGTAACTGTTCTTGGTCTCCCAATGCTGCACAAGGGGGCGGTTTTCCGTCCTGAGGGGTTGAAAGGAACTGGATATGGTATCCTCACACCACTGTGTTGAGGACCCACTAGTCTGATGTAATGTGGGCCCACCGGTGGGCAAACTGGTACAGTCAGTGGGGGGATAATAGGGGCCTTGGCATGCTGCCCTTGCAGAGACCATCAAAAACGCTGTTTACGGCCTGAGGAGTGGTCGGACCCCTGCCCACACCTTCCAGACTGTGAGGGATTTAGCTTTCCCCCCTTACCTGGATGATTCTTGTCCTTGTCCGGGTCCTCAAGGTGGTGCTGGGGAAACTGGAGAGATCCTAGGAACTGACTCTGCAGTTGAATCTGTTGTTTTATCTGTTGTAACTGCTGTTGAAGCTGTTGATGTGGTCTCATCGAGTGCCTACTGGATTGCGGGGTGTATATCCCTAGGGAACAGAGCGTGGCCCTAGAGTCCTTCATATCATGGAGCTTCATATCCATGGATGAGGCAAAAAGGTCAGGGCCTTCAAAGGGGAGGTCTTGGATAATTTGCTGCATCTATGTGGATAGGCCTGAGCCTTGAAGCCAGGCAGACTGGCACATAACAACTGCAGAGGCCATAGTGCAGGCCACTGTGTCCACTGCGTCCCAGGTTGCCACCAGAACATCCCTGGATGCCCTCTCCCCATCCTCTAGCATTGCTTCAAAGTCTCTCAGGTGCTCCTCAGAGATGGCCGTGCGGAAGTTTCGCATGGCCTCCCACAGGTAAAGATGTAACACGTCATTAAGGCTGAATGGTTGGAGATACGCAGCTGGAGAGCTGCAGAGGAGTATACCTTCCTCCCCAGGAGGTCGAGCTTCTTCGCCTCTTTGTTTTTGGACGTAGAACTCAGCTGGCCCTGTCTCTCCCTTTGGTTTACGGCATCAACCACCAAAGACCCTGGGGTGGGGTGATGAAATAGGAAAGAGAACCCCTCAGGAGACATGTAGTATTTCTTATCTGTGACTTTGGACACTGGTGGGATTGAGGATGGCATTTGCCAGCGTCTTGAACGATGAGATATACTCCCGAGTGTAATGGGATTGCCACCCTTGCTGGAGGGGTTCTACAGCAAGCATTGAAGAGGGAGTCATCCTCCTCTTCGATTACTCCCAATTTCAATTTAAGGTTCGCCGCCATATGACGGAGAAGGTCCTGCTCAACACCAGGATCCCCCTCGCGGTCAACGGATGTGTCGATTAGACACTCATCTGATGATGAGGATTGGGCCCAGGATCTACTGCGTTGCATAGAATCAGGATCAGGTTTGTCATCGGAGAGGTCCGAGGACTCCGGTGAAGGTGATTGGGTGTAGCGGGATGAGGCATCATCAGTTGTTGTGCTCAGCCAGTTGAGGGTCCACTCATTATGGGACGATCTCACTAGAGGCGTAGGTGCAGTGGAAAGCACAGACACCTCCGCGTGAACCCATGGTCTTGCTGACCTCACTTAGCTTGGTGACGGGGAGCTCTTGCGCAGTCTCTTTCTCAGACACTCCTCCTGAGAAGGGGAGGGGCGGTCCTCGGAGGACGATCTGGAAGACACTCCACCTGATGTCTGTGAGCCCAGTACCGAGGGCTCTTCAGGCGAGCGATGGAGTGAGGTTCCCTGTCCCTCTGTACCTGATTGTGGTACCGGTGGATGGCTGGGCGGTGCCGAGCTGGGTCCCAGAGTTGGGCTGGCCGTGAGCACCTAGTCACAGATCAGTGCTGGGTCAGAGATTAGCATGGAGCTGGATGCCGGTACCAGTATTGGTGCCAGTGCCGGGTCAGATGGCGGTACCAGGTTTGATGCCAGTACCGGGCTTGACGTCAGTACCATGAGGGGCGGTACTATGTCCTGCGGTACCAGTGGAGATGGTGTCATCTTGGTCTTCTTCCTCTTCTTCTGCACCAGAACTGGGTTATGGTGCCCTTGTTGGGCTGTCGGGGGTGCCTGTGCCGGTACCTGTCTCAGTACAGTTGAGGGGCTACCTGGTGACCAACAAGCTCGGTGTTGGAGCAGTACTGTAGCGGGTCGAGGTTTCGAGCCTGGTACCGATGATCAGTGGCGGGGTTCTTGAGCCAGAGGCGACCAGGGATCCGGCAGAGGGTTCATGGCCCAGCCAGTTTCGGGGGTGGTTGCTCCACTCCCCAAGATCAAGAGGAGGCGGTGCTCCCTTTCTAAGCGGGTCCTCCACTTGAAGGACTGGCAAATGGGGCATTCCGCCATGAGGTGGGACTCAGCCAAGCAAGAGAGGCATTTCTCTTGCGGGTCGTCCATCGGAAAAGCGTTGCAGCATTCCAAGCACAGTTTGAAATCAGACATCTTGAATGTCACATGAGAGACAGGCACTTGCATTTTGGACGTTTATACTGATCTGAACTGATGCTGATGACGGAGAAAGAAACTGGGAGGGTCAGGGTCACAGTCACCTATATAGCAGCAGTCGCAGCACGGAGGGGACATTGGCTTTGTGCCCTAACCTGACAGGCTAACGCTAAAGACTTTCCGAGCTACTGTGCGCTGCGGCACGTACACATCTGTAACTGAATGATGTGAGCAGTGCTCGAAGGAGAACTGATGCTTGTGTTGTAAATGTCTGTCTCCCAGCGACAGACTGAGATCACTAACCCAAAACACACAGTGCAGTCAGACAAAGTGAATTCAGAGCCGATGGTAGACAATCAGAGCTGTCCCCTTTCACACCCATGTTGCTAAGGTGTAAATAAGCACCCAGGGGACAATGCATTGGACACAAGCCTGGCAATATGATGACCTGCTACAGCAGTATAAAGCCATCAGTAGAAATAGGAGTAAAAAGGCTGCTCCAAGAGTGCAGGGTGACTTTGCCCTTTTATACCGTAAGTTAGAGCTGAGCAAATGACTGTGGGGTGAAACAGCCGCAGGTGATTTGGGCCACCTTACCCCTGACAAATGGAACATTCAACATCTGCACATGGAATTGTCACTTTATACTAAACAATAAAACAAGTGGTTCTCTAAGCCCACCCAGGTACACCTGTAAAAAGAGATGAATTACTGAAGGCAGTAACTTAAAGGTTATTTGCCAGGATGATGAGATTCAGAGACACTGGATGGGTTTTTGCCCTCATTTTGCAGACAGCACAGTGATCCTGGCCAGCCCAATAAAACGTGGAATAAACATGACTAGTTCTAGTATCCTAGATAGTCACATGGGGACAGATCCCCCAGGCCAGCCTGTGTCACTACACTAAGGGGTTGGGAATCTGCCTTAAAAGTGAAGCTAAGGAGCCTCCTATCATCAGAGAAACCCTTGGTGTTATATCGCAGGTGTAACCAAATTCATGCTGCCCATTCCACCCCTACTCTCCCAGGTAGGGGTGTGAGGGCTTGGAGGGGGTGTGACTGAACACCTGTGCTGCACTGCCTTGCCATTGGTCAGCGGAAAGGCTCCTAAGGAGAGTGCTCCAGCTGCAGAATAAATTCTAATTTATGCCAGGATCATCAGAGGCAGGAAACTGATCTGGAGCCAATTACCTTTGCCTGATATTTGGAGCACAGCAGGAGTTTGGAAGCAGGGCTCTTTATTGATTTGTTCCCTTGTACACACATGAACTCCTTTACTTGTGCTTAGCTTGGAGAAATAGTTTGAGCTTTCAGGCCCTGGTCTCCAGTGTATTTAGGCACCAATTTCCATTGACATCAGTATCAATTAGGGACCTAGATAGCTCTGAGGATCAGGGCCTTATGATGCTGTTTTACCTCAGTAGACGATTTGGGGGGAAGAGGTGACCTCAAATCCAGTCAGTTGTAAACAAGCTACATAAATACCATACATTAAAATGAGGATACCGTTCTCCTACCTATATTTGCAAACAGCCCTCCCCTATCACTCCCTTTTCTTTATTTCTGTTAGTGGAACAATTTGTGGGTTAAGTCAGAATAAAATAGGAAATGTCTAACTGGAAGTGACAGAATTCAATAGAACAGGTTTGAGACTCACCAGACCTGGATCTAACTCATCTGATTTAATAGTATTGACTGATGTGCATGGGCTTTTGTACTTGTAAAATGGATTGCAATCGGAGAATTCCAGAAACCCTGAAGCCTGCTTATTTGTCTGTACAGTCAGCTGCTTTCCATCCACTCAAGCTAGTAACTCACTTGGATGGAATATAAATTCCTATTCATTTGTTTTGAAATGCTATTGTGGAAATTATAGTGCAACAGGTTTTTAAAGGCCCAGGTATAAGCGATTTTAAAAGTCTCATTTCAGAGGCTTACAAACTCTGTGCTCTCAGAGATGGGGGATATAATTTATCCATTTATTTTGATGGAAAGACATACAACTAATCTTACATAAATTAGTCTCACTCAATGCAGAAAACTTCAGAGTCCAAAATTTACAGAAGTGGGCCCTGGTCCTGTAAAGACTTGTTCAGAACCACAGTGTGTAAAATTAAGCATGGGGGTAAAGAACCACTCCTATAAAAACATATGGCTAATTTTACTACTGCAAATAAAGGTAAGCACATGCATACATCTTTGTGGGGCTGGAGCCTTGTTTGCAGGATGAGAACCTGCACTCAATACTGCACTGAGCTTTGTGCAGGCAAGCCCGTTTGGAGCCCATGACAGGATCAGGATTTTAATTATTATTCTCAAAATGCAAAGTTAGAAAAAGTAAAGATCATCCCTATAAAAACACAGTGTTTATTAAAAACAGGCTCTTTAGAAAAGGGATTAACTATTTAATGGCAGCTTGGTCAACTTTACCACTGAAAACTAACATGATCTTTTTGGTTCTCATTTCAGACCTTCTGCGTGTAGGTTTCGAAGTAGACAAGGATGAAGTCATTTACTCCAAATTGTGTCTCCAGAGCGATCTTGTGGTTGTGTGCATGCAGTGACACTACTAGAGCTACACCCATTGTGTATGAGGGATAAAACTCATGACTTTTGGCTTGCTAAATACATGGGTTTAGAACTGAAAAAGGAACCCTACTGGAACTCATTTTGGTAACAGGGTATGTAAACCAATTCTTGAGGGCAAGGCAACTTCAAATAAACTGAGAGGGAGGACAGTCTTGTGGTTAATGCACAGCACTGAACCTCATGAGATTTGGGTTCAAATTATGGGTCTTGCACTGGCATCCTGTGTGACCTTATAGAATCATAGAAACTGGACGGGACCATGAGAAGCCATTGATTCCAGTCCCCTGCACTCATGGCAGGACCAAGTACCCTCTTAAACCATCCCTGACAGGTGCTTGTCTAACCTGCTCTTAAAAATTTCCAATGATGGAGATTCCACAACCTGCCTAGACAACTTATTCCAGTGGTTAATCACCCTGACAGTTACAATTTTTTTTCTAACGTCCATGTCTAATATCCATAAACCTCTCTTATGCAAACCATTTCATGATGTCTCAGTTCCCTGTCTGTAAAACAGAGATAAAATGACTTCCTTTCTCCTCTTGTCTGACTTCCTTGTCTCCTCTTCCTTGTCTGTTCTTTTCAGGAGCATCACTGTCCCGGGGAAAGACCCAGGACACAGACACAGGATCCACCCCCTGGCCGCAGGCCCCACCTCACAGCGTCCCCAATTCTCTGCCAGGGCCTGGATCCAGCCTCAGGCTCCTGCCACCGCCTGCCTGGCTCTGAATCCCCAGCCGAGGCCGCAGACTTGGCCGGGAGACACGGGTGCTGCCGCAGATGGCCTGGCCTGAATTCCCGGCTGGGGAGCGGGCTGGGAGCTGCAGGCGTCGCCACTAGTGGCCAGGCCCCAGATCTCCAGCCTGGGATGGGGCTGGGAGAGGCAGGGGCTGCCCTGGACATTCGGGGCACTGGCACTGTGATTCAGTCACATACCCTGTGTGCCAGGTGCCACCGACGCCCCTGGTTCTTTTTATACTGCAAGCTCTCTGGGCTAGGAGCCGTCAAAGACTGAATTTGTACAGCACCTCACAAATGGGGCCCTTAGTTCAGCTGGGGAGCCTCCAGGCATAGCCTAATGCAAAAATAAACCATAATGGTACTGCAGCAGCAGAAGGCAATTGGGTACATACATGCTACTAGCCCAGTGATTCTCAACCAGAGGTACACGTATCCCTGGGAGTACGCAAAGGTCTTTCAGGGTACATCAATTCATGTAGACATTTGCCTAGTTTTATGACAGGTTACTCAATAAACACTAGTGAAGTCAGTACAAACTAAAATTTCATACAGAAAGAGATATTTATATTACATTGTATCTTATAAGTATTGGACATATATTTCAGGGTATATTCCAATTTAATTATTTTACAATTTTCTGGTAAAAATGAGAAAGTAGGCAATTTTTCAGTAATATTTGTGCTGTGATACTTAGATTTTATGTCTGATTTTGTAAGCAAGCAGTTTTTAAGTGAGGTGAAACCTGGAAATGCACAAGACAAATCAGACTCCTGAAAGAGGTGCAGTAGTCAAGAAAAGTTGAGAGCCGTTGAACTAGCCTGTACATTACAAGTTATTTATAAGCTAACAGTTTAAAGAGCTTTCGATTTTCTAATGAGTCTCTTTTATTTTTCCTTCTGATGAAGTGGGTTGGAAAGCACCAAAGCTCATACCCAACAAAATCTGTTCATCTTTAAGGTACCATAGAACTCTCTTTATTTATCTGCTTTCATAAATACCATACCCACTATTCTAGTACAGATTAAATCCCTGCTGCACCACTCCAGCACCCTAAAGGGGACTGAAACGGACTTAAGGCAAGCAAGTGGGAATTTTCTTGTCACTCCAGTGGCAGCAGCAGGGGAGTCGCTAGACATAAATATTATGGGGGGCCCCAGCCCCCACTGGCCACCCAGAGCCCTCCCCAACCGCCCCTCCCCAGCTCCCCAAGCCCTTTCCTAACCTGCTGGACCCTGCTGCCTGGGCCAATCCCTTCTCCCACACCCTTTCCCCACAGGGCCAGCATACCTGCCCCCAGACTCCCCCCCCCCCCCCAGCTCCCTTACCTGGCCACCGGAGGGAGGGCAGGGCTGTGGCACAGGCTGAGGCATGACCCTGCTTTAACCATGCTCACAGGAGGGTCAGGCCAGGGCAGGAGTTTTAAAAGCGCCCAGGCCCAGGCTGGGAAAGCTCCCTCCTGGCTGGAAGATCTGTCTTCTGGCTAGGTAGAGGCCGTGGCTACCTGCTGCCCACTGCCCAGGCAGTGTTCCCTGCATGGGAGTTCAACAGTGCACCCCTAAGCAGTTTTGGGGGCATGCTACTCAGGGGCTGGTCCTGAGTTTCAGGGCGGCTGAGGCCCCTGGAACCCCCCCACCAGCAACATCACTAGGCAGCTCGCTGCCTTCCCTCTGCAGCCTTTAGATCTGTACTGCTTCCTGAAACATGGAGGCCATGAGATGCTCAGAAATGTAACCTTTGGGGTCTTCCTAGAATAGAATAGAATCATAGCGTTGGAAGGGACCTCAGGAGATCATCTAGTCCAACTCCCTGGGGTTTGAACCCAAGACCTTCTGCATGTAAAGCAGATGTGCACCCTACTTAGAAATTCTGTAAGAGCAGTAAGTGCAAGACAGGATTGTCATCTTGTTGTGGAAGCACAGTCTGACACCCAGGACACACAGTATCTTTTCCTGGCTTTGCCACACTCTTATTTAGTCTTGGGCACCTTGCTTTACCTTGGTTCCCAATTTATAAAAGTCTTCCAGTTTCACAACGGGTTGTAAGGCCAAAGCTATTTATGTTTATAAAGTGCTTTGAGACGTATGGGTGCAAGGTGCTGTAGAAATACAAAATGTTATATTATAAATCACACTGGGGCCCTGGTCCATGACTGGGGGCTCCTAGGCATTGCTTCTTCAGTACAAATAAATACAGTACACACTAAAATGCCTTTTCTCCAGCATTGAACCCTCAACCTGTGTTGCACTATACCAATTCAGCCACCAGAGGGCACAACTCAATTGTTAATTTCAGTATCCTTGCTAACTGTGTTTAATGATTTCTTATAAGGCACATACATGATTACTCACTTTTAATTTTTAGAAAAGCAGGCTATTTAAACAGATTAAGTGAGATGCATGATTGCACAAAAGAAGAAAGACAAAAACTAATGCTTCAATCAGAGATAATTACAGTATCTTTTCCAAAATCTGCCACCCCCCTACTTTCCTGTAAGGGATGTACCATCATTTTAATTAAAGAACTTTTAGTCATAAAAGCAGCAAACATCAAATATTAGAACTTTCGCCCACTTTCCTAGACGGACTACCCTTCTGTAAGATGCTCTTTGCTTCAAGAACCATGCAGCCATTGCACACCAATTTTTCCACAAAGGGCTGGCAGTATTGAGCCTTTAGTCACAGAAATGACAGTGCAAAACCCCAAGTCTGATTGGATGCGGGGAGGGAAGGGAGTAGGTACATACAGCCATCACATTCCAAGAGGCTTTCTGGACATCAGAGAGTGAATGGCCTAACTGGGCAGTCTCAGCTGGACTGGAGCATAGACCACAGGCTTACAGGGTTCAGATCTGGCCCAGGCCAGAAGATGAGGGAAGAAGGTGGATCAGGGCCAGCGCAGCAGGGGGTCCTGGACCTAGGCCCAGGCCCCGCATATTTTTCTGAGGCAGCGACACCACCAGCTGGACAGGAGGTCCCTCACTGGATTTTATCTTCTGTGAAGTGTTTTTTTAAAAAGCAATCGCCAAAAGACAGGGAATCACAGGCCCCACTCCAGGACCCCTGTGGCTATGAGGAAAAAGGCACACTCCCCTTTATATCTGTTCTGACTGCCTGCAGCCTTGCCTCACACATGACCAGCTTCAGCTTCTTCCACGTGCATGGTCGCCAGGTCGGTGGTCCCACCCCATAACCTAACCCAAACACCGTTCAGCGCAGGCAGCCCTTCCTTACAAATGCTGGGGTGACCCTCATGCTGCAGAAAGGCGAAGGACTAGCAGCCTTGCAGAATTACAGTTTGTACTTACCTGCACAAGAAGTAGGCTACATTAGTACATACTTGAATCAACCAATGTGCTGCTGTTGTGAATGAGGAGATGGGCTGCATTATTCCACATGCCCAAAGGCAGCCTTAGGCAATTGGGATACCTAGGCGAAGGCCCATTGTGGGGCCCCTTAAAGGGCCCGCTATCAGCCCCTACCGCTACCTTGCCTCTGGTCCCAGTCCTCCTTGTACCTCTAACTGCCCCACATCACCCCCCAGGACTCCTTGTTTGTTTTGCTGCACCAAACTAACATTACTATACTTCTGGAACTCATAAATTGTTCTTGGGTATGATATTTTTAAAGATCTTCCCATCAAGAAGCTTGTAAGTTGATCATCTTTCACTTAACATAAATGAGCTAATGCTAAACTACAAAGTTAAAACAAACATTTTTTAAAAATTTAAAAATATGAGCATTAATTAATAAATAAAAAGTGGTAACATTAATGATGGCTCAAAAATAACTAAAATACCACATTTAAATTTTGGCAGTCAAATCTTTCACATTTTTCATATAGGCTTGTGATTATCTGCACTAGACATTCAATACAAAGAATTATAACAAATAGAAGTAAGTGAAAAGAAGGTTTCTAGTGTAGCTATAAATGAAAAACACCAAATTTCAACAAAATTCTCTGAAGTACTCAAGTTTATAAGACTCTGGCCACCACAAAAATATTAAATAGTAAGTATAGAAGAAGCTAAAAAATTACTTACCAAAAAAAAGATATACAGCACAGACATCACACACAGCTGTAATGATTGCCTAAAGGCAGCACTGTATTTATATGCAGCAGCCTATATGGACCCACCTAGTAACCTGAGCTAACCAAGGACAGAGTAAAAATTGTCACAAAGTCAAAGGAAAAGGCAAAAAAAACAGGTAAAAAAGAAAAGGAAAAGGCAGTATTTTACAAAATTTAAAAAATGGCAGAATAAATGGCCACACTGAAAAATTAAAAGCCAAAGCCACTGGAGTTCCTACTACTGTGCTGTCCATTGGTTTCTCCTGCTTTTTTAGCATGTCAATGTGAAGGTAATAGGCAGATAATGGTGAAATCTTGTCAATTTCCAAAGGGATAGCTGTGTTAGTCTAGTCCAGTAAAAAAACAACCAACAGTTGTGTTTTTTGCATGAGCTTTCGTGGGAGAAGATCCCCCTTCCTCAGATGCTTCAAAGATGGGTGAACAGTTCAGATGAGGCACAGATCCTAATGATAGTTCTTCTTCGAGCGCTGCTTGGATACATTCAGTATTAGGTGTCTACGTGCCACAGCGCATGATTGGCCGGAACGTCGTTTAGACTTAGCCTGTCAGGACAAGGCTGGCAGCCACCGACCCCTGGCCCATATATATGGCTCCAGCCCTGTTCCTCCCCAGTACTTTTTTTTCCGCCCTCAGCGATGGTTACGAAACAGCCTGTTCTTGCTTTATGCAAGGGCCTGTCTCTTTGTTTTGTTTTACGTGTATTTTCACTGGAAGATCTGCCTGCAGACTTCACCGGAGCTCCCACCGTGCCCTTCCAACAGAAACCCAAACACGCTGGGAGGGTTTCTTAATGCCCATGTGAGCTTCACCGGCTGTATTATGCTCTATTTGCAGGTCTTAAGTGAAGGACTCAGCAGGGAACGAAGGCTGCAAAGCGTGCCCAGGAACAGGCCTTGCAGCTGATGCCAGGAATTTGCCAGCTCTGCTCACCGATCTCCGGCTCTGAAGAAACGCCGTGACCAGACCTGGCACTGCGTGCTCGGTCGGCACCGGACCCCTCTCAACACCGCTCTCTGGCTATGAATACAGCTGCGATCAGCCTCCAACTCGGCACCATGTGCTTGGTGGACACCAGGGCTCTTTCGGCACCGCTCTCCGACTATGAATACAGCTGCGATCGGCCTCCAACTCTGCACCGTGTGCTCAATCGGCACCGGAGCCCTGCTCGGTGCCGCTCTCTGGCTTTGAAGACAGCCGCGATCAGCCTCTGACCAAGCACCATGCGCTCGGTCGGCAGCTGAGCCCTCTCAGCGCCGCTCTCTGGCTATGAATACAGCTGCGATTGGCCTCTAACCTGGCACTGTGTGCTCAGTTGGCATGGGATCTCTCAATGCCGCTCCCCAGCAGAATCCAGGGAAGCACGCTCGGGACCAACTCCGGCACCAAGTGCCGGCGCCGTGTCTGGCACTTCCCTTCGGGGTTTGTGCTTGGAGCCTATCACAGTGCCAACCACATCGGAAGCCTTTGAAGTGACAGAAGCCCTCCGGCCCCTGAATTCACCGCAGGCTGCCAAAATAAGTGGTAAGTCTGTCTTCTTCCTTCCTCCACTTTACCCAGCACCCGGGGGAGCCGCTCGTTACTTGGGCCTGCACCACTGCGTGACTACAGGCTCCAAAACCTACAGCCCCAACAACCTTGCCTTGGAACCGCAAGACATCTGAAGTGCTTTCCTCAGGCCCGGCCCCTTACTGACGGGTCCGCGGCACCGGTTCTTCCCGGCACTGCACTTGAAACCGGCTACCTCCTACTGAGGGTCTGCAAGGGGAATCCCTACTCAGTGCCATGGCCCCAGTGAGGGCACCCCAGTACCGGGGTTGTCCCTTCTCCCGATTACAGCCAAACAGGGACCAGGGCCTTACAGAAGAAACCCTACCACACTTGAATACCTTCACCAGGCCACCATCTGCCTGGGTCAGGGTAACACCCCTCAAGGGAATCCAGAACCCCCTATTTGACCTGAGGTTCAAAGCTCTTCGGCCACCATTATATTGCCCCCCCCCCACTCGTGCCCATGACATCGCTGAGACATGCTGGCCAAGCCTACTGATTCATCCGGGGTCCTCTAGGAGTCCCAGAAGATTTGACCTCCTGGCTTTAAAAAAAAAAAAAAAAAAAAAAAAAAAAGCCTACTCAGTTTTCAGCTTTTTAGCTGAGAGATCCTGGCCATCAGGCCATGGTTAAAAGATTCCCCAGACCTCTGGAATGCTATGAGGAGTTTCAGCAGCCTCCTCCCACAAGAATACTTGGGGAATTTGAATGCCTTCATCAAGGAAGGTGCCCTGGCATCTCACCATGCCTTTATAGTGGCTTTCGATGCCTCGAACACAGCTACCCGTGGCATTGCTAGAGTTGTAGTTACACGCTGGGCAGCCCGGCTTCAGGATCTTGACCCCTCCCAGGACTTACAGTAGGCCATATTAGACTTCCCTTAGAGGAGCAGTCTCTCTTTACCTGTCCACTGACTCCATGATCCATGGCGTCTATTTACAGAGGTCAGCACTCAGAGCCCTGGGTACACTCACTCCCCAGGTACCGCAACATCCCCAGTCTACTGTGACCCCTTCAACGCATGGGGGAAAGGTCCTTGTTGTACACCCCCCCACACACACATAAACGAAATGGCTATCTTCAGGAGCTTTTGGACTACAGAAGGTTGGTCCCCTTGCCTCATTATAGGTGATCAACCCCAACAGGGTCGCTCTCCCTCCATAAGAACCCTTGAACTTCAGAGCGGAAACCCAAATGCTTTCGCTAAATGCCCCCTCACAATCAGCCTCGGGACACCTCTTCCTCCTCTCTGGGAACAATTTGCCTCCCTCTTCCCTTCCAATACCCTTCGGGTCAAGTAAGGGCCCAGCCACTGGAGAATTCTCCTCACATGCACTTGCTTCCAGACGCATACGCCCTGGAGCCTTGGTGGGAACCCAGAGGTCATAGAGGTATGCGAAGCGGACACATCATGCCCCGCAAAAAAAAAACAAAAAAAAAAACCAAACCTATAGCCCTCTGGGTCAAGGGCAGGATGCCTACACTTTGGCAACTCCTTCTCAGTCGGGCACACTGAAAGGGGACGCTCCCATGTCGCTACCCCAAGAGCACTCCTCATCCATGTCAGCTTGCAATGGATCGGGGGGAATGATGCACCCCAACCCCTAAGTGACGGGTAAGAGGGCAAGCTCATCCCCCTTTGCCCGTTATCTTCTCCTGCCTTACCCCCCCCCCCAGGCAGTGCCCCCTTTATATCAGGTCCATGCTCTTCAGACTCATATTAGGCTTTTGCCAGTGAGATCCTCGAGTCCCACTGTAGGGGGTTTTGCCTTTTCAGCCCCTACCCATCCTTCCAAGGACCTTCACCACTTTATGCTGGGTTTTCTGCCCACGAGCAGACCACAGTTTAGCCGTTGACTGGAACCTCCTCTGCTCTGGTGCCTCCCTCTACCAGGCAAGGGTTGCTTCCCCTGTAAGCTCTAGACAGCCGTCTAGGAGCTGCCCTGACCTCTCTATCGCACCCCTCTCCTCCCAGAAGTGCTACAAAGGGAGATAGTAGGGGATAGAACTCCTAACCACCATCGGCACTCGTACATCTGAGTGAGCCATTTGAGGACCTGTGGTTTCCAGCTCAGGGTAGTTTCCCTGCAGAACTCTGGCCCGGGGAAGCTTATAGTCCTTAATGGACTGGAAAGCCTTATGGGTAGGGTTACCAGATGTCAGGCAAAAGCAGGACATGTCCTCCTTTTTACCTTCACATCCTCCATCCAGCAGGCATTTTAAAAATACATGATTTTGTCTCGCTTTTTAGTTACACGGGTTAAAGTAAGCTGGAACATCCCAGAACACCCTATTTTTAGGGGGAAGTGTTCCAGGGTCCCCTAAAAACAGAAGATTATTACATTAATACTACATTTTCTCCATGTGTCCTCCAATGCCCTCCTTTTCGTACTTCCTTGTCCTCCTTTCCATGCTTTGTTATCTGGTAACCCTACTTATGGGTGACGTTTTTCATAATGTTCCCTCTTGCCCCTCTATGTTCCTTAAAGGACACAGCAGTTCTCTCTTGTCTGACCTAAGTAAGGATTGCTTTATGCTTTCCTCCTCTTCCCGGGATCCTTCCCTCCTTCCTCCTCCCAACAGGGACCTGCCCAAGCCTTAACCCTTCCAATACATGGGGTGGAGCACCAAGAATACCACGTCCAACTTGTGTCTTGCCTAAGGTGTCGCCATTCTCCTCATCAGCACCTATGCAAGGTCCCTCGTAGTTGGCCCTTTGTAGCCAGGACCCAACACCTGCACCCGCCACTAGAATGAGTCATCCAGCTACGTTATGAAGATTGACTGCCTCTCCATAGAAGTGAGAGATGAAAATGCCTTCTGAGCTGCATGCCCTTTCCAAACACTCTGATTCTGGAGTTGGAGGCATGACCTTTGAGGTGGACCTGACCCATCTACAGAGATGGCCAGATACCCCTTCCCTTGGTTCGGCACACCTCTCCCTACGTGAGTCTGTGTACCGGAAGAGTAGAGTACAGGGGCAGGGGACAGAACTGCGCACCAAGTGCTGAAGTTGCGTAAGCCCTCCCCACCCAGAACCCCGTGATGTTTTCATCACCCCTACCTCAGGTCATTTCCCCCCTTTTTGGTTGGGGATAACCTAACATGGGGAATTCAATCACTTTTCTCCTAGTTTCTCTCCTGATACTAGGATGGGTGTTCCTAAGGTCTCTTTTTACTACAATAACCTGCTTAAGGGTTACCTCTAAAGAAGGGCCCTTCTGAGATGGCCATTTCTCCATTTATGACAACGTCCCTGAAGGAGTGTCTCCAATGTTTCCGGGCCCCAGGGGTGGGTCTGCCAAACATCTAGGACTTATTCTGCAGCCCTCTCTCCAGGCCCTCCATCCCCATGCATCAACGGATGGAGGGGTAGGGGTCCCCCTCCACTCCTTCCTCGTACCCCTCTTCTTGCGTTAGCTTCCATATGGAGCTGAGACACCTCAGTTAGGGCGCCCCTTATCAATCCTACCCATGGCATCTCCTGCTAGTACGCCTATGGAGAAAGGCCTCTGGCCTATCTCCCGTTTGGCCAAGGAGCGACGTGCTTCCCACCCCAGTCTTGGTTAGTATTTAATCCAACTCACCTCCCCCTTTTGGGGTTGAGGTGGCAAGGGCAGCAATTATTCCACCCTTGCCCTTCGCCTGCAGCTGGGGGAATCTGTTGCCATGGATCACGACTGCCTCTCTCAAGAGTCAATTCTTCTAGGAAGGGGCAACCATCCTACACTAAACGGTCTTGCTGGTGACAAGGTTCTTCTTGCTATTATGATATAGCAAATTCCCTGACAATGAACCGGGGACTGCCCCTGTTAGGGTTATAGTCCCCTGACAGAGTGGCAAATGACCCCTAGGCACTCTCATGCATGCCTCCTCCTGAGGATCTTACACTTGGTGGTGTGTCCGTAGGCATTTGTCTGGTGGCCCACTGCTTCTTCACCAAGTTTGGGGGTTGTGCCATTTGTGGGTAGCCGTCCTGACAGCAGATAAAGTCTAACTCCGCCCACCTTCCACAGTACTGCTAGCAGTTACCTAATACTGAATGTATCCGAGCAGTGCTCAAAGAACGGTAGGTTACTTACCAGTAAACGTCCTTCTTCAAGATGGGCAGCTTGGATTCATTCAGTCCCCTCCTTCCATCCCTGCTACTTGGAGTTAGTGATTAATGGGAACTGGGGAGGAGCAGGGCTGGGGCCATATATATGGTCCTGACAGGCTAAGGCTAATAGAAGTTCTGGCCAATTGTGCGCTGTGGCATGTAGACACCTAATACTGAATGAATCTGAGCAGCCCATCTCGAAGAAGGACGTTTACTGGCATGGAACCTACCGTTTGCCTTGATGAACCAAGAGTGAAAAGTGCTTAGGCTTCCAGCCCTACTAGCTCTGCTAGATGGGAAAAATTTCTATATTTTTCTATATTTTCATTTCTGTCCACCAAATTGAGGATGGGGCCCCTTATTGCTTGGGGCCCTAGGCAGCCGCCTGCTTTGCCTACCCCAAAAGCTGCCACTGCCCATGCCTTGTTAATACTTGACTTCTGTACTGCAAAAACCAACCAACCTGCAACTTTAATCAATTAGTGTCAAGTGTCCATGACACTTGAAAGAGTAATGTGCATCTCTTATAACCATGTCCCCTTCCCATACAGATGCTGCAGTATCACAGAGGCAACCCTCCATCATTCCACAGGAGAGGGAGGGTAGCCACGTTGAAAGTGTCCCTCCCACAAGTAGAGCCCGGTGGGATAAGACTCATGCCACCCTCACTAAAAATGGGAGAATCCAAATCCCACAACTTAGACCCACTGACTGGAACACTGTCAAGTCAGATAGACCAAAATGTCCACATGTAGACTGAGGAAGAGCTCTGTGTAAGCTTGAAATCATGGGTTACTTACCAGTAACCATCCTTCTTCGAGATGGGCTGCTCACATACATTCAGTATTAGGTGTCTACATGCCACAGCGCATGATTGACCCAACACTTTTTAGCCCTAGCCTGTTAGAGCAGGGTCAGGAGCCAGTGCCCCCTCTGGCTGCTCCCATGGCTATATATGGGTGGTCCAGACCCTGAACCCCTCAGTGCCTTATCATCACTAACTCCAAGTAGTGGGGACAGTGGGAGGGGCCTGAATGTATGTGAGCAGGCCATCTCGAAGAAGGATGGTTACTGGTAAGTAACCCACCATTCTTCTTCAAGCGCTGCTCGGATACATTCAGTAATAGGTAGGGTTACAAGATACCAAAGCATGGAAAGGAGGACAGTGAAGTACGAACAGGAGAATATTGGAGGACACATGGAGAAAATGTAGTATTAATGTAATGTTCTTCCATTTTTAGGGGCCCTGGAACACTTTCCCCTAAAAACAGGGTGTTCTGGGGTGTTCCAGCATACTTTAACCCCTGTAAGTAAAAAGCCAGACAAAATCATGTATTTCTAAAATGCCTGGTGAACGGAGGACGTTAAGGTAAAAAGGAGGACATGTCCTCCTTTTGCCTGACATCTGGTAACCCTAGTAATAGGTGACTGCTACCGTACTGTGGAAGGTGGGCGGAGTTAGAACCTTATCTGCCATCAGCTCGGCTACCCACCAAAGGCGCATCACCCAAAATTGGGTGAAGAAGCCATGGTCGCCAGGCGAACACCTACGAACACGCCACCAAGTGCAAGATCTTCGAGAGAAGACGTGAATGAGAGTGCTGAGGGGTCAATTGCCACTCTGTCAGGAGACTAGAACTCCAGCAGGGGTGGTCCAGGTCCGTTACCGGAGAACTTTGCTATATCATAATAGCAAAAAAGCATCCTCATCACCAGCAAGATGGTCTAGTGTAAGAAGGTTGCCCTTCTGTTAGTTGAATCAACTCCTGAGAAAGGCAGTCGTGGTCCACAGCAACAGGCTCCTATACCCACAGGCGATGAGCAGGTGTGGAATAATTGCCACCCTTGTGGCCTTAACCCCAAAGGGAAATTAATCGGGTTAGGTTACTAACCGAGGGGCTGGGAACACATCACCCCTTGTCCAAATGGGGGTAGGCAAAGGCATTTCCCCATTGACATACTGGCAGAAGATGCCGTGGCCAGGATTGATAAGGGACTCCATAAACTAAGGCATCCCACTTCCATAAGGAAGATAATGTAGGAGGAAAAACAGTGAGAAAGGAATAGCTGGGGACTCCACTCCTCCATCTGTTGATGCATGGGAACAGAGGGCCAGGAGGGAGGGCCCCAGAATGAAGCCTAGACGCTTGGCAGGCCCCTCTCTGAGGCCCAAAAATGTCGGAGACAGTCCGCCAAGGAGGTTATCGTAAGGAGAGAAGTGGGCATCCCAGAGGGGCCCTTTGTTAGAGGTGACCCTTCAACGGGTTATAGTAGGAAAAAGAGGACCCCTAGGTACTCCCATCCTACCATCAGGAGAGAAGCCAAACAGCGGAGGGCATGAGTGATGGATGACCGGGGAGTGAAAACAGAAGAACTGGTGGGAAGGTGACAGAATTCCCACGTTAGGTTGTCCTTCACTGTAGGGGCAGGGGCATGACCTGAGATAGAGGCAGCGAGAAACCATTGCGGGGTGCTGGGAGGGGCTTACACAACTTCAAGGCTAGGTGCGCATTTCTCTCCCTTGCCTCCGTACTCTACTCTCCTGGTTCGTGGACTCGTGTAGGAAGCAGTGTGCTGAAGCAAGAGAAGGGGCATCTGGCTGTCTCTGTAGATGGGTCAGATCCACCCCGAGCGCCGTGCTTCCAAGCTCCTAAATCAGAGCATTGGAGAGGAAGGGGCACGTGACTCACACAATATTCTTACTTCATCTCTCAACCTGTATATGGAGGGGCAGTCAACCTTCGTGTCACAGCCAGTTGACTCATCTCTAGCGGTGGGTTGTAGGTGTTGGGTCCCAGCTGCAACAGGCCAACTACAAGGGATCCCCCATTGGCCATGAAGGGGGGAGAAAAGATGACTTCACCAAGATGCAAGGTGGATGTGATATATAATGCCTGCTCCGTGAGGGGAGAGGTATTATTGGTGAACCTCCCTGCGTATTGGAAGGGATGAGGCTTGGGCAGGTCCTGGGTGGAAGGAGGGAAGAAAGAGAGCCCAGGGAAGAGGGAAGGAGAGCATAAGGCAACCCCTACTGTGGGCAAAAAGGAAGGAGGGAGCCACTGTGTCCTCTAAGGAACCCGGAGGGCATGGGGGGACATTATGAAAGCGTCACCCATAAGGTGTCAGGCTCTCCAGCTTGTTAAGGGCTTTGCAAATTCCCTCGGGAGCCAGGTTTATGCAAGGGAACTAACCCTGAACTATGGACCATGGGTCCTCAAGTGACCTCGCTCAGGTGTATGAATACCAATGGTGGCTGCCTCCGAATGTAAAGGGGGATCCTCTAAGTCCCACCAACACCTGGCAGGAGTAGGGTGAGAGGTCACTAGAACCCTTTCTCACTTAGTAGAGGGGTTGGGAAAAAACCCCAGAGGGGAGGGAGCATAAGAGTTCTATCCCCTACTATCTTCCTTCATTGCAGTTCTGGGTTGGAGGGTGGGGGGGACAGAAAGATCAAGGCAGCACCTAGACGGCTGTCTGAGGTTTTTGGCAGAAAGTGTCCCTTGCCTGGTTAGACGGAGGCACCAGAGCAGAAGAGGCTCCCACTGAGGGCTAAATGTGAGGTTTGCCTGTGGGCAGATGGACCAATGTGATATTGTGAACGTCCTTGAGAAGGAGGGGTGGGAGCTGAAGAGGTAAAACTCCTACAGTGGGGCTCAAGGTTCCCTCGAGCGAAAGGCCTAATATGGGTCTGAAGACCACGGCCCTGAAATTAAAAAGGCACCATCTCTATAGAAAGTGTTATGCGAGGCCTGGGGAGGCAAGAAGGGGAAAGGTAGAGGACAAGAGGGTACAAGCTAGGCCTTTTCCCTGTCACCTAGGAGGTGGGGAGGAGCATCGCTGGCGCCAGGCACACGAGGCCCCGTGCCCCGAATCCTGGCGCGAGTGCCCTGGGTCTGGCGGGGCCCCGCCTCTCCCGGTCTCCAGCCTGATTGGGCCTGCGAGCCTGGGCCCAGCCGCCCACGGCAGTGGCTGCCACTTCCATCCCCAGCCCCGGCCAGGGATCTGGGGCCCAGCCGCCTGTGGCCACCACAGCCACTCCCTGGATGGGGGGCGTGGCCTGAGGCCAGGGGGCATGGCCTCTGGGAAGGGGGGCGGTCTAGGCCCGTGCCCCGGGTCCTTTCCCGGGGCAGCAACGCTCCTGAGGCGGGGTACACCATTCCGCAGTAATTTCCGCCAAGATCCGTTGTGGGCCAATGCAGAAAAGAGCTGTTCTCGGGATCAATGACACAGGAGCATACCTGTCCTAGTGTGCCTGACTGGGGACGAGTTGAACAGTATCGGGGGGGGGGCCCTCCAGGTACAAGGATGGGAAGTAGGTATCCTCCCCTACGTGTCCCAGCAGAATGTAGCCTGGGATGAGGACCCCAAAGCTGGTGTTGTGGTGCATCATGTGCCTCCTTCTCATACCTCTATCACCCCCGGATTTCTACCAAGGCTCCAAGGGCACATGAGACTAGGACTGAGCGCATGTGAGAAGAGTTCTCGGGTCATCAGGCCCTTATTCTACCCAAAGAGAATGGTAAGGGAGGAAAGAGACACATTGTTACTGGAGAGGAGGAAGAGGTGTCCTGAGGCTGATTGCGAGGGGGTGTCTAACGTAAGTGGTTTAGGGTGCCATCCTGAAGTTCAGGGATTGAGTTTGATGGGGGGACAGGCGACCCTATTGGAGTTGATCACCTTCAACAGGGCAAAAGGAGGCCATCATCCCATGGTCCAAGGGCCCCTAAAAGGTAGCTGTTTGGCTGGGGAGGGGGACCATAGCGAGGACCTCTCATCCCAGGCATTCGTGGGGTTGTGGCGGGCTGGGAGAATGTTGAAGCATCTGGGGAGTAAGCATACCCAGGACTCAGGTCACTGTTGCCCTGGATCAGGGAGTCGGTGGCCAGGGCAAAGAGAGACTGTCCCTCGAAAGGGAAGGTCTAATATCGACTGCTGTAAGTCCTGGGAGAGGTCACAATCCTGAAGCCAGGTCGCTCAGTGCATAACCATGGCTGTAGCAGTGCCACAGCTGGCCGTGTCTGAGGCACCCCATGCCACTGTAAGGGCATCGCGTGAAGCCAAGGCACCTTCCTCGACAAAGGCATCATAATCTTCCAAGTGTTCCTGTGGGAGGAAGCTGCAAAAACGCTTCATAGCATCCCACAAATCTAGAGAATATCTGCTAACCAAGGCCTGATGGTTAGCAATCCTCAACTGAAAAGCTGAAGTTGAATAGGCCTTTTGACCCAGGAGGTCAAGCCTCTGGGAGCCCGGGGGTGAATCAGGGCGGCTCAGGACAGTGTGTCCGGGTGATGTCAAGGACACTAGCGTGAGCGGGAAGCATAATGGTGACCAGGGAGGATGCAAACCCCAAGTCAAATAAAGAGTCTTGGTCCCACTCTAGGGGTGTGGCCCTGACCCCAGGTAGGTGGTGACCCAGTGAAGTGTGTGGTAGGGTCTTCTTTCTAAGACCCTGGTCTTGGGTTCATAGCTCTAGCTGGGAGAAGGGACAACCCTGGGACTAGGATGCTGAGCTGGAACTCCCCTTCTGAAGCCTCAGTGGAAGGTAACCAGCTTCAACTGCTGTCCTGGGAAGAACCTGGTGCCAGAGACCCTTCAGTAGGAGGCCAGGCTCAAGGAATGCACTCTCAGAGCACAGCGCTGGGGTGAGGGTGTTGGCACTGTAGGGGTTGGAGCCCTCGGGTCCGCAGTGGCCTGGGGCCAAGGAGAAGGGGACCACTTACAAAGGTGTTTACGTGAGCGGCTCCCCCGGCGCCGGGTAAAATGGAAGAAAGGCAGACTTACCTTTCGCTTTGGTGACCTGGGTGTTGTGTTCAGGAACGGAAGAGCGTCCGCCACTTCGAAGGCCTCTGGTGTGGATGGCACCATGATGGGTTCTAGGACCTCACCCCTGGAGGGGAGAGCTGGAACAGCACCAGCATTTTGGTGCTGAAGTTGCCGCCAAGTGTGCTTTCCTATGCTCTCCTGGGGAGTGGTGCTGAGAGGGCCCTGGTGCTGACCGGCACGTGGTGCCATCACCAACACACAGCGCTAAGATGCTCCGGCCCTTTCTTTGGAGAGGAGCTGCCGGCAATGATGTCACATGCTGCCGAGATGGTGCCGAGTCAAACACCGATCACAGATTTCTATTCATAGGTGGATAGTGGTGCTATGAGGGCTCCAGTGCCCATCTAGCACACAGTGCCGAGTTAGAGGCCAATCGTGGCTTTTTATTCACAGCTGGAGAGCAGCGCCAAGAGGGCTCCAGTGCCTATCTAGCATGCGGTGCCGAGTTAGAAGCTGATTGCAGCTTTTTATTCATAGCTGGAGAGCAGCGACGAGAGGGCTCCGGTGGCAGTCTAGCATGCGATGCCGAGTTAGAGGCTGATTTCAGCTTTCTATTCATAGCTGGAGAGCAGTGCTGAGAGGGCTCCAGGGCCTGCCTAGCATGTGGTGCCACTGAATCCTCGAGTGCATTGAGTGTACCTGGTGCTACGTGCAGAGCCTGCTCCTGGGCAATGTTATGCAGCCTTTGTTCTCTGTCTTCCTGTGTCCTTTGTCTAAAGGATCTGCAAATGGAGCATAATCCACTTGCTGAGGCTCACCCAGGCATTTAAGGCACTTCTCATGGGGGTTCTTCCTCGGGAAGGCCTTGCTACAACTTGCACAGGGTTTGAACCCCAGCATGTTGGGCAACAGGAGGGAGTGGGTTCGGGCCTCGGTCAATGTCCATGAACAGATCTTCCTGTGAGAATGGGCTCATAAACAGAGCGGACAGACAGCCACTTGCACAAATGCAAGAAACTGGCTGTTTTGTAACCGTTACTGAGGGTGGAAAAAGGAACTGAGGGGCTTAGGTCAGGGCCATCCGTATATAGCCATGGGAGTGGCCAGAGGGGGTGTTGGCCCCTGACCCTGCTCTGACAGGCTAGGGCTAAAAAGTTTCCGGCCACTTGTGTGCTGTGGCACGTAGCCACCTAATACTGAATGTATCCAAGCAGCACTCAAAGAAGAAGCTTTTATCTTTCACCAACAGAAGGTGGTCAAATAAAAGACATTTCCTTACCTACATTATGTCTGTAATATCCTGGGGCCAACAATGCTGCATGCACACAGCCTTGACATAGGTCCTCCTGGTAAACCTGATCTTCTGACCCCATCCTTCCAAAATTCTTTATGGTCTGGTGCTGAACATACTACCATCAAGACAAGATGTTTCCCATTAGACTAACAATATACAACTTTTACACAACATATAATATAATATAAATATAATATAAAACATTGCACAAATACAATTGCTCCGGTACCCCTTTGTTAAAGTGTCATATGGTAGAAAATGAGTTCTTTCTTTTTCTCAGAGAAAGACTTGTGAAAATAAGTTCTGAAGGGGCAGCCATGTTAGTCTAGTTCAGCAAAACAAACAAGGAGTCCTGTGGCACTTAAAGACTAACAAATTTATTTTTCGCATGAGCCTTCATGGGAGAAAATCCCACTTTGTCAAACACTTTAAAGATGGGGGAACTTACAGAATTGGAGGAAAATAAATGCAGAGAAGTCTAAGTCAAGGGATCAGGTCATACTGTAACAGCAAATCAAAGCAGTTGTTAAGATTCAAACACCGGGAAACAGCACAGAGAGGAAGGTGAGGTCAAATCACCCGTTGTAATGGGACAAGAATCCATAGTCACGATTTAATCCTGCTTTCACACAATTGCATATGCATATCAGTTCCAGTTCTACGTGAAGTCTTGATGTCATATTGACAAATGACTTTATTTTTTAAAAAGGAAAATAAGGCCCAAATCCTTGGGCTGTTTGTGTGGTCACAGCCCACTGTACCCATGCAGTGCTAAATAGGACATAGGCGCTGGACAGGTGCCAAATGGCAAACACCTACACATGTCAGAAAACTCACCAAGGCTCCCAGAGCATCCTTTATTTGGCCTCCTTGCAGATTCTCTCTGAGCAACAGCTGTATTACAGAAGGTGACACTACAGCAATGGCATCACATCTGACTGGCTTTTAAGTAATAAGATGTGTTTCCAAGAGCCAGCCTTTTAAACTCACCCTGAGTCCAGAGTTAAGCTGGGAGTTGTCTTTCTGTGCATGATCACTCAAAAGAAAGGTTCTGCAGGGCAAATGATGCCTTTGGTGTCATGACACCTGCAAAAGCCCCTGTCTTAAAATTAGTGACCCCTGCTGCTCTAACACTAGTGCCTTCAAATCCTGGGTGAGTTTGCTGTGCTGCTTGTTAGAAGCCATTTGTCAATATTGTCCTTGAGAGAGCTGAGGGACTGTGCACCTGAAAGCCCCTTTGTTTACCTCAGAAATGCAGAGCGAGTTGTTTCTCTAGTTATGTGCAGGTCTGGAAGCCTCCTCACTGAACCTAGAGCTGTATGACCTGTGTTACACAGGTCACCTAAAACAAACAAGGAGTCCCAGAGCACACCCAAAGACTAGCAAATTTATTTATTGCATGAGCTTTCTTGGGAGAAAATCCCACTTCATCAGATGCTTGAAGATGGAGTTTTCTCCCATGGACACTCATGTGACAAATCTGTTAGTCTTTGGGAGTGCCATAGGACTCCTTGTTTGTTTTGCTGAACTAGACTAAGCCAGCTCCCCTCTGGAATTTGTCAACAGGTCACCCAGAAGTTCGATGTAGTATTTCTTAACTGTAGGTTGTGACAGAGGGATGCCACAAAAACCAGGGTGGGGGGGGCATAGAAGTGGATGGGGTTGTGGTGGTGTGTGTGAAACCAGTGGTGTTGCTAGTGGGGGCTGTGGGGGCCTCAGCCACCCTGAAACTCAGGGCCAGCCCCGAGCAGCGCGCCTCAAAACTGCATGGGGAGGCACTGTTGTGCCCCTGTGCCGGGAACACTGCCCCTTGCTGGCACCTGGCAGCCACAGCCTCTACCTGGCTGGAAACCACAGTCTTCTGGCCTGGAGGGAGCTGCTGGGAGTTTCTAAAACTCCTGCCTTGGCCTGAGCATGCTCAGAGCAGGATCAGGCCAGGAGCCTTGGCCTGTGCTGCAGCCCTGCCCTCCTGCTGGGGGCCAGATAAGGGAGCTGGGGAGGGGGGAGTCTGGGGGCAGGCATGCCAGCCCAGTGGGGCGAGGGGGCTGGTGTGGGGCAATGGGGAGCAGTGGTGGAACTGGGGGTCAGAGAAGGGCTTGGGAGGCTGCTGGGGAAGGGCTCAGGGAACCACCGGGGGAGGAAATGGATTGGGGCCCGGGCTGCCCCTCCTCAATACTGATGTGTAGCAACCCCCCTGTGTGAAGCACTGACCATTTTTATTGCAATAAACCACCCATCTTTCCAGGCTACCGTCCGCGCTCTGGGAATTTGGTCTGTCTTGCTTCTGCTTAATATGCAGAAGGTCCTGGGTTCAAGCCCCAGGATGATCTCACGAGGTCCCCTGCAACCCTCTGACTGGATTCCAAATTACAAAACGACTTGCTTCCAAAACCAGAGCCCAAAACTGTCACAGCAGGCTGCGCCTGAACAAGGTGGCTCATCTTCCCCCTGTAACTCCCAATCCATTGCTCTAGATCCCTTCCCCCACCCTTCAGCCGGCGGGAAGCTGGCCCACGCTGGCTGCCCCCCTGGCAGTGGGTTAGCTCCCGGAAACCTCCCACTCTTCGCTCTAAGCTGTGCACGGGTGCCCGCACACAGCTCATGAAACCTGCGCCCACGCAAAAATGAGCCGTGCAGAAAAAAATTCAATGGTGCTAACATTGGTGCTGCCCAAGAAATACGAAATGGTTTCCCACACAGTCTAGGAGTCATTAGAGGGAACATTGTAGCCGCGCGGCTCGTTTCAGGGCCGCAGTTTGCCGAGGCCAGGCGGGACAGGGGCAGGGCTGGGGATCGCCCCGCATTTCCCCTCCCGAATCAGCGCAGTGCGGGGCGGGGGCGGGCCGGGAAGCGGCCGCGCGGTTCCCACGCCCCGGCGGCGCAGGGAGGCGGAGCGGCGGCGGCGGCGGATCCGGATCGGCCTCCCGCAGTCGGCTCGGTCCCCGCCGCACGGTGAGTCGGGGGCGGGCGGGTCCTTGCCCCGGGGCTCTCCCCTCCGCCGAGGGGTCGCCTCCTGGCCTGAGGAAACCCCCCCGGGCACGGCTGCAGCGCCCAGGCCCCACTTTGGGGTGAAGCCGGGCTCCCTGCCGCCTTTGGCGGGGTTTCGGGGGTTGCACCCCAAAGGCAGGACTGGGGAGGTGTCTTCCTGCCGCTGGTGAACCAGCGGGGCCTCGGCTCGGTAATGGGCAGGGCTGGCGGTGGACGGCCCAAAATAGGAAGGACTGGGGCTGGCAGGGCTGGTCTCTTGAGACTGCTGCTCTGGGCTCCAAGGGGCTGTTTCTTCCAAGCCACAAACACACCCCTTTCCACGTCTTCTGGAGGAGAGTTCAGCCAGCTGGTGTGGCTACCCAGAGGCCTAGCCATGCCTGCTAAGCCAGAGCTGTGCAAACAAGCAGCCTCTGGCGACCTCAGCACTGGTCTACATCCTCATGGTCGTATGGAGCGCTGCAGAAGTTTAAAAAACCCCAAAATGAGTCTTTTAAAGATCAACACATTTATTTGTTGCATGAGGAGCACGGGGGTCTACCTGTGTAGATCAGCTAGTGGGATCATGGCAAAAGACCACACATTTGCATTGGCAGGAGGAGCTGCTTGCTATCTTTCCTGGTGACAGGCATGCAAGCAAACCAGCAAGGGGGCGTTCAAAGTCCCACACCAGGGGTGGAGAAAGAGTCAGGTAATGTTCAATAAGAGGACAATCAGCATGAGCAGAAAGTGGAGTGACAAGGACTGATTTAAATACGGTTTTTAATGTGTCATTGTTCATTGTAAAAAAACAACAAGCAGTTGTGTGGCACTTTAAGACTAACAGATTTATTTTTGCATGAGCTTTCGTGGGAGAAGATCCCACTTCCTCAGATGCTTCGAAGACGGGTGAACTTACAGAAAGGAATGAAACTAAATGCGAGGGGGTGTAAAACATAGGATCAGGTCATAAAGTAACAGCAAATCAGAGCAGTTTACAGGCTCAAACCATGGGAAGGCTGAAGTCAAATTACCCTTTGTAATGGGAAAAGAACCCATAATCTCGATTGAGTCCTGCTTTCACAGAATTTAGTTTGCATATTAATTCGAGTTCAGCTGTTTCTCTTTGGAGTCTTGATGTCCCAGGTACATCTCTGAGGACAGTCGTTAACAAATCCATCATCGAGTGATTAGGAAGATGGAAGTGCTCAGCAACTGGTTTCTTTGTTCTTTGATTTCTGATATCAAATCTTCTCCCACGAAAGCTCATGCAAAAAATAAATCTGTTAGTCTTAAAGTGCCACACAACTGCTTGTTGTTTTTTTACTGGACTAGACTAACACGGCTATCCCTTTGGAAATTGTTCATTATGGCTGTTCACAAAGTAAGTGTGTGTGTGCCCCTGCTGAAAAGCTTATGGTCTAAATTCACTCAGCATTGGGGCAGCTGCCTCTGTGCCTTGCTATCATAAAACTGTGCACGATGTGTTGCTGGATTGCAAGCAAGGCTGTCGTGTAAACACAGGACAGACAGTCTTACCACCTTGCTGTCTAATCCTGCTGGGACTTTTCCTAGTGGAGGCAGTGTGCCCAGATCCTGAGTCTGGGGGAGCTGATACCTACAAGTTCCCATCCCCATTCAGGTTTTGGCTGTTATGAGAGGGTATGATTCATGTTCAGTTCACACTTCTCTCTCTCAGATCTATCTGGGGAGTGGCAGTTTTACTCTGAGACCTCAGGTTTTGTGGTCACCGCTTGGATCTAGTGCAAGAGTAAGGGGAGGAAAGGTGAGAGAGACTGACATCCATGTGACTTAGCAAGGAGCTGTGCAAGACATGTGATGACGCGTGCTTGCATCAGGGCATACAGTTCTAGTGCCCTGAGGTGACAGGTACTCTTTCTTCATCAGGGTCCCTCGGCCAGCCCCCCTCACTGATGATAACTGGGACCTGTTCTCTTCCACACGGCCAAAGTGAAGGCCAACCTCCACTGTTCAGCATCACCGCACCACATGAACGTTTCTTTCTGCTTTGCGTGGGCTGGAACCACTGAGTTCTCAGTGAGTTTGTTCTGGCATCGCTCAGGAGCGTTCAGTTTCTAGTGTTCTGGAGATTATTTTGTACGTGTTGTGAGGAAGGATGAGACACACATCCAGACTGCGTGGTCTCAGATCCGGGAACTAGGTGAGGCTTTGCCTCCCTTAACACTTGGGTCCCTTAATCACACCACGGGTTAGAGGAGGTCTGCAGAGCCCTTGTATTTCTTGTTTAGCTCACCGCTGGGTTCCCCCAGGAAATAATGCCTCTCCATCACCAAAGGAGAGGTTTGCTTTGCAGTGAGCCACTCCTAACCTAATTCCCTTCCAAGCCAAGACCACAAAAGTTTTGGTTACTTCTGTGTCCTGTTGCCCCTCCCCTGTTAAGCATTCCCCTGAGCAATCAAGTCCTCCTCCACTGGTTTTTAATGAGGTTTGTGGCTGGTAAAAAAGCTGATCCATTAAAAGTAAGCACATAAAACCTCAGGGAAAACATTGTTTCTATAAAAGCAGCACAGAGGCCTTTCCTGCCAGCTAGTTCCCAGTGCAGAAACGTGTTGTAGGATTTCACAAACTAAATGACTTTTGTGAGTTGATGGTTGTGGTGTTTAAAGGGCCAGAGGGCAGTCATCCACTTAGGGTCACCAAGAAGGGACAAAGTGGGGACTGACCCTCTTCTCTTCACTGCCTGAGACAGCAGGAAGGAGTCTTCTGTGGCCTCCACGCTGCCTGCACAAGACCCAAGTATTTTTTTCAGCGTTCTGTACCCCCCCCCCGTTTGGTCTCAAGGCACTGTTGGGGTCAGAAGCACTCATCTACACACTCACCTTCCCTTTCACCAACACAATGGGAGTCCCAGCTTCCTAGATTAAGGGCTCCCAAGGTATTCTAATTATGCCTCCCCTACCTGTCTGGGCTTCTCTTTAGATCACACCCAAGTAGCTCTGATGGCTGGTAATGGCAGGGTAGTTGCAGGTGTTGTGGGTCTGTCTGCTGCACTAGGAGTGGGGAGGAAAAAAAAGTATGATAGACTTAAATTTTCTTCTGATCACCTTTTCTCCCTCCTGTGATGTATTATTGTCTCCTGTGTTGCAGTCCACCCACATGAACTTTTCTAATAAAGATCAGAAAAGAATTAGTTGCTGTATTAATCATTACTGCCTGCAGAGAGAAGTGTGTACTCCTAGTACACACTTGTCACTCCTCCCCTTAGCACTGATATTGAGAAAAATGCACAGCTCAACTTTGGCTTTATGTAAAGAGTGGTGCTTGGTCAAATCTAGTCCACGCTGCATGTTAAACGATCCACTGTTTAGTGCCTGTTTGTTAGAAGAGGACCAATAACTAGTATGCAGCGACGTGATTTAGAGCAGAGTTCATACTGTGGCTGCTGCTATCTGGGTAAAAGGCCTGCCTTTAAAGTTCAGTGTTGCCATTCGTGTAATCCTTGAGAGTCTTTTGAGTGGAAATGTTTAATGTTACTTGCTTGGGACATCTTTGCTTGTCACAAAAAAAGTAGTCGCAGACTGTGTTTTTAGCAAGGACGCTTGTTGTACAAATGGAGATACAGTGTTACTTTAACTTTTTTGCCATGGTGCAGGCATTGATTGAGCTTGTGGATTTCATTTACTGCTGTAAAACCAGCTTCTATGCTTAGGGATTTCTTTGGAAAGACCACAGATGGTGCGCATCCTGCAGCTCTGAATGATTATCAATCAAAACAAAAGCTAAACCACAGAAGCCTTTTGGGCGATCACTTGTGTGGTATCAGTGTGTGTGTGTGTGTGTGTGGTCCAAGGAGGAAAGGTGAGTGAATTGATTTGGATGTAGTGTAAGCCTGGGAGGGGAGCAACTTGATGGAGCAGAAAGCAGCTGTTCAAATTCCCAGAGACTGGCCCCCATGGGACTTTCCATATCATTTTGATAGCTTTGATCGCTGGATAAGAAGTTGAGTGACCTGCATATAACGCTGGACAACTGCTGTCAAGCTGGAAGCATGCACCTGCCCTTGTCAAAGACAGGATATCACCTACAGAAATTCACACCATTGTCTGGCAGCTCATTAAGCTCCCCTGGTTTCAGAATCCTCTGAACCCACATCTCCTGGGGCTAGAATTTTTTGAGACTACCCTGAATTGATCGCTCACACTTCCAATGGCAGAATTTGCATGGGAAACTATATATGAACTTCAGTGGGGTGGGGGATAAACTGACCACTCTACATGTTCTAAGTGGTAAGACAAAATAAGGTATGCGAACTAAAACCAAAAAAGAAAAACCGCCTAATTGCTTGCCCAGTACACTGAAAATGTAATCCAGAGCAGCTATGTATTCTGTGCAGCAGAGCCGTCCCTAAGGGTGGGGCGCCAGGGACAATCTGCCTGTGGGGTACCTCTGACTGCCGCCCCGCGCTGGGGAGAAAGCAGCCCAGAGGCTGGCCCCATACTCCCACCCCTCCCCTGAGCCAGGGGCAGAGCAGGCCTGTCCGGGGGTTGGGCTCTGCTCTCCCACCCTATGTTCCCTCTAAGTTGTGCGTGTGTGCGCATGCACACAGGTCATGAAACCTGCACACACAACAAAATACAGCGTGCACACAAAAAATTAAGTTTTACTATTTTTTAATTTCTACTCATACATGAGAGATGGATTATAATCTGATTCACCAGATGTTTGACCACACTCACTTGAGTGTGCACAAATTTGGACGTGGGTTCTGAAAATTTGCACAAAAGAAATATTTTTTGCACACAGCCTACAAAAAATTAGAGGGAACATTGTTCCCACCCCACCTCTGGGCAGCCCTCCCGTAGCGTGGAACAGTTGGCCCAGGGGAGAGGTGAGAGGGGACAGCCCACTCTACCCCCAGGCTGGCTGTTCCTTGCCCTAGGGGCAGGGTGAGCCAGCTCCCTCACCCCACCTTCCCCTCGGCCTTCTGCTCAGCACAGAAAGCAACTGGGAGGGGACAGGGGACAGCGTGGCTTTGGGGGATGGCAGTGCAGGCCCTGCAGTGCCCTGCTCGTGGCAGGACAGCACGGGGCCCATGGAGCTCCGGGGTCAGGGGCAGTTGCCCCTTTTCCTCGTCTCCCCCCCTTAAGGACAGCCCTGCTGTGCGGGCACTTCTGTTAGTGGGACTGTACAAGGTTTTAGGGCAGACATATTATCGGTTTAAAAAAAAAAATGAATTGTATCTGGAGCAAATGATCTCCAGGTCAGGAGCCTGGGGTCCATTTATAGCTCTAATATTGGAAGTGGATCCCTTAAGTTTTCAGACATGTAATGCTATCAAACCCCTTTAAACTTTGCTACATTTTGTTGCAAGTGCAGGTGGCCTCAGCTGTGCCGTTGCTTTATCTCGGCAAAAATGTTTGGTTGGTTGCCAAATTGTCAGTGGCCTCTTCTATCTCCTCCTCCATTAGGTATGTCCTTAAAGCTGCTCTTTTTTTCGAGGCTTCTGTAATGCTTTGCACTGAAACCACTGTACTAAACGGTCTCACTTACAGCTGTCCCACAGTGCTGAATGTTTCTTATCTAATGGCTTTATGTGGCATACATAGAGCAAATGGTAAATAGAAGGAGCTTTTCTTTCATTAAAAACAATCAGTGTCTTTACTGCAACAGTGCCATTGCTTATATGCTCCTGCAAGTGCAGGGGAATGTAAATGTAGCAAACACTATCACGGGCCTTGAACTTTACCCAAATGTCCTTATCTTTGGTTCCCGTGTGTATTGCAAGGGCTGAAATTGTCCTGCTTTGCCTTGGATGATGAAAGTAGTTAAAGGTAAATCTAAAATCTTTGTCCACCATGAATTGGCTTTTTTTTTTTTCAAAATAATAAAGCTGTTTTGATGTCAGTGGTTCCACATTGCACCTAGTAAGTAAAATATTTATGTAATGATACATATCCTGATTGACTAGAGACTGCTTCTGCCTGCCTTGGGCTAATCCATAATTTGGTTAAATCCCTGGACAGCACATTAACACAAGCATTCTTCAGGAGGAGAGGGGTGCTCGAATCATGCTGAAATTTCAGTGGGACAGGAAATCCCACACACCTGTATCTTGGATTTTCCTTGGATAACAGATCTAGAGATGGTTCTTGTACAGGGTCCCTTGAGCTGAATTTCTTTCAACTTTGGTAAAGATTGGAACCAGATTTGTGTGTGTCCACTCAAGTCCACCTGAATCAGAAAGCGAGAGCCAGAGAAATAGGTGCTTTAGAGTTGGATGTATTAGACAAGTTAAGGGTGAGGTTGTGCCTTTGAGTTGTACATGCTGGTTATTTATGTCGATGGGGTTTGCACACAGTTTTCTCTTGAGAGAGCTTTAATTTAGTAGTCTGGCATTTTGCTCCAATTTCTTTTAGAATAAATGCAGATGCAGAACAGTCCACAACACAGATGAGTGAATCTTTTGCGCGTATACGTGTGTGTGTGTGTGTGTGTGTGTGTGTGTGTGTGTGTGTGTGTGTGTT
>VOCP01065620.1:0-12351 GCA_007922195.1 Podocnemis expansa | reverse complement strand
GTCTAGGGCAGGTTTTGTACTATTGCTGAGCACTTCAAAGTCCATATAGCCATCCTGAGTGCACACAGCAGCTGAAATTGTCAAGGAGTATGGCATGAATTGCTTTATCTCCATGATTAGCATCCAGAACTAAGAGTAAGTGGAGACATTTGGAGTAGTTTACAGGTGGTCAAGTTAGAAGCAGATATCTGTAGGTCAAGATTAGTGGCCCTATGGTGCAGATGAACACCTGTCAGACTCAACTCGAGCTATATAGTTTGGATTTCTAGCAATTGTAGCTAAAAAGCTTGAGATGCTCAGCGTGGAGCTGGCTGCCTCCTCCACAAGGAGCAGGAGGAGTGAAAGTTTGTGCTATGCTCTGATCTCTTAAGTGCATTTGTAGCAAATGCTCTCTCCCCCTTCTGAAGAATAGGAGGCTAGAGCACAACTATGGAAACAGAGGCATTGCCCTGGGACTTCTACCAGAAAGGAAATAGTCATCTTTCATCTAAAAAGAGCAACTAGCATCTTGTGCTAACAATGGTTTCCAACCTTTTCCTTTATCACTGAAAGCTTGTGGACCACCATGTAAGCAAGCCATTTTAAAAATTTGAGCAGCCTATGGGTGATGGGAGTCAAGCTTGTTGGGTGGGTGGGGGGGGTATTAAAAAAAACAAATTGCAGTATGTTTGAGCATAAGCTCTCATCACAATACATTTACCCACAATGAGATAGTATCTTTATGAGGATTCCCACTCCCCCATGGAGGACCTGCAGTACCCTAATAGGCCACAGGTTGTGAAGCCTCTGTTCTATGGCTTGTTGCTAAGAGCCCCTACAGAAGAATTTTCCTGCTGGATACTAGATGTTTGCCAGTGTCTACCCTTTAGCCATGTTTGGTCATGATTCTTGACCTTAAAGATGAGCAAGACTCATTTTGGTGATCAGTGCAGTGTTTTGGCAAGACCAACTCATTCTCCTGCACTAAGGAGAGCCAGCACCAGCATGTCAAGCTTCTAGGTCACATCCCAGAGAGCAAGTCCAGTTTGTAGACATGTACACCAGTGACAGCTGCTGCTACAGAATGATTAGACTTGCAAGTTGCCTTACCTATTGGTGCCTGTTGGTCACAAGGACACTCTGGATAAGTCACCATTGACACCATGTCTCCATGGAAATTGAAAGTGAGCCTTAGAGATGCCAAGTATGACTGAAGTCTTAAGCAGCTCTCTTCATAGAACTGGAAGAGGGGAAGCAGGCCACAATTGTTAGTTTAAAGTCTGTTCAGGTAGTTTGTCACCTTGTAGGCAAAGGTAGATACAAAAGCAATATACCTGACAGACTGGACTAATCTAACTAGAAATAGTCCTGGCCTTGACTGGATACCAAGACCAGCCTACTCAGTCTGATATCAGAAGCAGGAATTAAGCCTGTTACTGGATTTAGGAGCAGGCCTTTAGGAGATTATGGCTCCTTAGATGTTGCCTGAAGTTCAGAGTGAATCCTTTAAGGATATTTTGGCTCTGTAGAGCACAAACAAGCACTTGTTTGTTGAGATCAGAGTACAACATGCTCAGCTCCATCCATCCATACCACCCCTGACTCAGTTCTAACAGTTATGTAGCTGCTTAAGGGAACTGATTATCTGTCCTGCTATTAGACCAAGTTTCCCCTTCTAGATGTTAGTTTCAAGGAATTAGGAGTACCTTGGATTGTTTTAGGAACATCACACCATGCTTGCAGTTCTGAGAGCATCAGACAAGTGGGGTGCTCAGGTTAGCAGAGTGTCTGAGATGGTGTTTGTCACCAAGACAATGAAAGGCCAATAGAAACAGCTTGAGCCCTTGCCAATGCATCATTTGATCAGTGGCTTCCTGTCAATTAGGACTAAGCAAGGAAGTTTTTTTGGAAGGGTGTTGGAGATGGATTTTGTTGTATTCCCCCCCCCCCCCCTTACTACAAGGGCCAGAAGGGCATTTCAGTAGTCCTTTAGACAGGTTTCTTCTGAAGGCTGGGGCATTGCCTGGGTTAGGAGACTCAGATGGCTGCCAAATGACAGCCGCCTTGACAGGCCAGACACCTATAGTCTTGTGGCTTGGCATTGACTCTGGTGATAGGACACCCAGTCTGCTTTCACAGTTAAAGGCCATAGCTGGAATAAAACCTGTTTTTTCCTGTTACAATCATGAGTATTCCTATAAGGAGTCAGACAGTATTTGGTTGTGATGCTCTTACTCTGGATTTCAGGATTCTCCTGTTGATGTGCAGCTTCACTCCCCTCCTGCTGTCTACAGAAATTCCATTTGCTTGGAGTTGATCCATGGGAATATTTCTATCTTCTATACTCACAGCTGTGAGGACCCCTGGGAAAGCTGGGATGGCAACAGTCATGTGTGTTGAGTTACAGGTTGCTGGGCCTGCAAGAATAGCTTTGTTAGTAGTGTCTAACATGTAGGTTTCTATAGAATAGGAGTGCCTCTGATAGAGGTGCCAGTTTCTTCTGTGAAGAGGCCAACTTTACCTGGTGCACAGATCATTCTTGATTCTATAGTTAGCCGCTGGTCAGGAGGCCCATAGGAAAGCTTGAGTGCCACAGTATATAGCCTCTGGTTGTCTTGCTGCCAAGGACCAATACAGTTGAACAACAGTTATTCAAAGGATTCAGCAAGCTAGTTTGAGTGTTCAGGGTTTGAGCAATCTTGTAGGGTAAGTCAGCCATTTTAATGGCCATTGAAGCCCAAATAGCTGTTTCATATAGCTCCTAGAAGAGGTCTTCAGAAGGGCATACAAGTGCCATTTTAGGTCTTACACCATGTGGTGTGAGTCAAGTTGTAGCTTTTGATCTCATTAACATGCCTCTCTGTGTGTGCATACCATGCACTCCTGTTTTCATAGGTTTAATGGTTAGGGAGACTAAGTCATGCTAGTGAAATAGGTTAGGCCAACAAGCCTCAGACTTCCCACTGAGTCTCTCACCAATGTTTGCCTACGGCCAGATTTATTTCTGGCCTCCAGTGACTCTTTGGGCACCTACCTCATAAGAGGTGACTCCAGTAGCACCAAAAGAAACCTGAAAGATTAGGTTGTTGCTGTCAGCTAGGAATGTATACCCTTGCTGCATGGCTTGTTGAAGGCTTAGCCTGTGTGTTCTTGTTCCATCATCTACAGACAGAATCCAGGCTGTCCGAGGGTCTACAGGCTGCAATTGAAGTTTCTAGTTAGTCAAGCACAGAGTTTCTTGTTACATGCAAGCTTATTCTCATTTTTAGGTAGTGAGAAGCTGCTATGAGTAGCAGCTTTGCTAACTAACCCCAGTGATAAGGGTCCAGTGAGTTACTTAGCAACCATCCACCTAGAGTTTCTACATAGAAAAGAGAATTGAACTCTGAACACCCAGCTCCCATTGATAGATAAAATTTCATACCATGTGTTCATCATGAAAACTGGGAATGAGTCTTGGAAATACAACCTAAAAAACCCAAAACATCAGCTCAGTACAAGGTAGTGTTCAAGACAGACACCAAGGAAATTTTTCCATAGTGAATGCAACAAGGGACCTCTAATGCATTAGAGTAATGCAAGTTTTAGAAAAAATGTTTTCTAGAGATTGCATACTACAGTGGAGGAAAAGAAAGTATGTTTTTGGAAGGTCAAGACACTCCCCGCTCCAAATCCAGGTTCATAACTATTGATCATTAGCTGATGGTGTGTCTGTACTCAGAGGAAGAGTGCCAAGCCTAGCCAGGGAAGCCATGATAAGTACACACAAATCATTGCTTGAAGTTAACTAGCAAGGAGGTTTTACGGACAGATTAGTAACTGGAACCACTGGATCACCCCAGATATCAGAAACTGGATACCCACCACCCAAAAAAGTTTACAGGTACATCTTTAAGGCTTGCAGTGAGAAGCCCCTGAGTACTAGCTGACCCATCTACACAGTTGAGCTCAGTTGATTTTTAGGTATGGTCAAGCTGTCTCACTTACTGCCATGAAGTCTTTAGTGCAGTTTGTAGTTCCTGTAAAAACAGCAGGGACAACTTCATCTGCTTGAAGAGCACCACAGCCAATAGAGTAGGTTACATTTGCTATGGACAGTGTCTTGTTGACCAGCAGTATCAGTCTCAGCTGGTGTCTGTCATGCTGTAGGCAGCAGAATAGCTTAGTCAGAGCAAGATACAGTGATGTTATTTTACCTTACTAGATTGTTGCTTCAGATGCCATTCAGCTAAGTTGCATTTGCTTCAGCTGAAGCTAGTTTATAGAAGTTAAAGGGTTAGGCTTTTTTTTTTATTGTTGTTTTGGTGTACTTGCCTCCTTCTTTGATTCTATCAGAATGGCTCTCAAGTTATGGCATCAAGTAAACCATATCATGCAAGATTCTTTGCTGTTCTGGGTGCTAGCCTTTTTGCTGTGTACAGTACTGGTCTCCTGGCTGTCACTTAGTTTTGAGAGCTTCAGTGGCAGGAAAAATGCTTTAAGGTAAGATAAAGGTGCATTATATGCACAGGAGTATTGCATCATTAGGCTAACTTTTTATGTTTTACTGTACTGTTAGTAGCTTTCACCTTAGAGCCTCTATCACAGATATGTGCCTAGAGCAGATGAACAGTTTTACCTCAAGTCTAGTGCAGTTCCTGTAGAGGACAGAGAGAGTTAGCTTCTCATGATCCACCACATAGTCACAATTTACAATCTCTTCACCACCTGCATCTAGAGAGAAGAAGCTAGTCAGTTCAGCTGCTAGATCTCACTCTGATCAGCTAGTGAGACAGAGCCATACATACCAACAACATGGACCTGCCACAAGTTACTGCCAAGCTCTCCAGGAAACCTGATCAACATGCTGTCAGAGTAACAAGATACTGTCCCTACAAGAGGAAGGTACATGGTCAGTCTGATATGGATTTCTTATGACACAATACTAGATGAGCATCCTACCAGCTGCTTGTAGGATGAAGCCAACTCTAGTGAGTGCCAAAGGAATCAAGTCCTCAGCACACCCCAGGCTCAGTAAAGCTAGGATCAGCATAAAGGCAAGTCAGCCACCCCTATGCTCAGAAGAAAGCCCCAGTTACCTGGGAAGTCTAGAGCCATAGAACTAGCAACATCAGCTGTCAAAGGCACCACAAGACAACCAAGCAACACAAGCACCCTGTAAACAAGAAAAAAAAAACCCCTCAAACATCAGCAGAGAAAACAGACTTCTCTTGATATACAACTCTAGTCTCCACTTACCACATACTGTGGAAAAGCCAGCCTGGCTGCAACCCAGACAGTCCCATAGCTGGAGACCAGCACACTAGAATAACTCAACTCACACTGAACTAAATTGGCCACAAGGCCTTATATAGGAGGGGCTAGAGCCCCAACAGTGGAAACAGTTCCTTGAAAACACCTGGCTGCTTTCCTCATCACCAGCTAGCAGTTGCCTCTGGGGCTGATGGTTTGCACCTGTCCCTGCTCTGGGACACACTCAGTGAGGAGGGGGTGGGCAAGGGACAAAGCTCCTCTTTCAAGGGGATTTTATTCCTCATTGCATAACTTCCTGTTTCTCTCCACCTTTAAGATGATTTTGGTACTCACTTTCCCTCTCACTGTACTTTTTCCATGTCTTTTTCCCACTGGAGGAAGATGGGGCAAAATAACTGATGAGCTAGAAAAAGATGAGCACTTTGTATTGCAGCCTTAGGCTCCACTAGCCAGGCCTTTAACCCTGTAACAAGGGGAGTACTTGGTGCTGCTTTGCTCTTTTGGTCAGCCTTGTGGGTTTGCATGGGATCCCACTCTTGGGAAGTCTATATTGTCAAGGTATTTCTGTTCTGGAGGGACAGTTTCCTGATATCTAGTTTGCCATAACTGTTGCCAATGTCAATGAATCCTTCCGTCCCTCTGGGCAACAAAGGAAAGGTTGTAGTCAGTAGTAATCTGTATGGAGGGGCCGAAAAACATGTTTTTAAACACTGTTCTATAGATGAAGGATAGTGAGACACAAACAGATCAAGTGGCTTGCCCAAAGCCACTTATTAATAGAGCCCCATATGGATACAAATATGAGGATCTATATCCTATCTGCATCCTCAGGAAAAGGTCTTGGGAGATCCACATCACATCCATGATAGGGCTATAACATGGATATCCATGGATTTTCAGGGCTATACTCATCTGTAGAGTTCTGTGCAGATACAAATGGGGATCTGCATCTGCAGGAAAGGTCCATAGATATTCATATCGCATCTGCAGATATAATGCAAATATCCACAGATGTGCAGGACTCTACTTATTAGTGTTTGCTTTACCAGGCAACTCATACCCCCCACAATGATCAGGCCCTATAGTGCTGGGTGCTGTATGAATGCAGTGACAGACAGTCCTTGGACCAAAGAGTTTATGATATAAATAGACAACACAGAAAAATGGTGGGAGAAAAGAAGGATTATTAACTGTGTTAATAGTGACAGGGATCTATGCAACAGTGATTAATGCTAAGCTCACACAAGAAGTTTAGAGAAGAGCTAGTACCTGAACCCTCCTTGTTTGGTGCCTGCATTAGGGCCTGAACCACTCACCCACCCTTTCTCTTAGATTGGTCAAAAGGTTCAATCTGAGCCGTTTGAGAGTTTTGCCATGAATGGAACTGGAAGAATAGGCCACAGATCAGTGGCAGAGCCAGGGGGAGCAGGGCAGGGGGCCAGAGTCTTGCTGTTTTCTTTCCTGCACTGATCAATATTGCAATCCCAGTTCTACAATTATGATTTATTTGTTTGTATGACTGTGGTGCTGCGATGATGTCCTCATGCCCGCTGTGCTAAGCACAGTACAAACATAAAACAGGAAGACTCCTGCCCCAAAGAGCTGGCACCCTGTAAGACAGGAGACAACAGAAGACAGACTGACAGTCACATGGATGAATGCAATGAAAGGGGGCCAGCAAGGTAGACAGTGGTCTCAGCACTCCAACAGTGAAAGCATTGTCAAGTCTTTTACAAGCATCACAGCAAAGGAGACTTTGAGGAGAGATTTGAAGATGAATGAGGTAACTTTGTGGATTTTTGGGGGGCACTCCTCCCATGCATGAGAAGCAGCAAGGGAGAAATCACAAAATTTCTTCTCTCAGCATTTAACAAGTAGACAGTGGGGGCATATTTTGATAGTGAGCTCCCTAAAGCAATGGTTTGACGATGTACATCTCTTCTCTGAAACCAACACAGGGTGTAGAAAATTCCAAGTTAAAGCTAGCTTCACTTTTTAAAATCAGTATGGCCTGAATCTTCAAGGATATTTAGGTGCCTAGATAACCTTGAGGATCTGGGCCTATGTAGACCCCTGCAAATCTGTGGACATCCACTTTATGTCCACAGATATCTGCATCTGGGGATACAATGCAGATAGCCGCAGACCATTTCTTGTAGATGCAGATACAAGTCCAGATATTATCTGCACAGAACTAGAGCCCTGCAAATATGTGGATATCTGCAGATATCTGCATTATGTCTGCATCTGTGGATACAACACAGATATCCATGGACCATTTCTTGCAATGCAGATTGGATACAGATCTAAGTTTTTGTATCTGTGCAGGGCTCTAACTATGAGTCTAGCTTAGTTTTGGATGTTGGGACTGTGTTCAAGAAGAAGAAAAAACACATTTGTAATGGAAGTGCCAACAAATCTTCAACTATAGTGGCAAGAAAGATGCTACTATAAAAATTCTTCAAATATGTCATCTTAAAAAGTAGTTTTGAAAATGTGCAATTTCTAGTGCCTCATTTTTGTACAGAAACCCATGATTCAAAATAGGCTAACAGTACATGCATTGTCTATGATACTTCCCTACAGAAATGAATTACATGCCCAGCTGCTCCCATGATGTTCTTCACCAAGGGACTGGTCCTGCAACTTGCTGCTATACCCTTGCAGTTATTGACTTTATCAGACATTGAGAGTACTTGGTTGTTTACAGAACTGGCCTCTAATGGGTATGTCCACACAATCTTTAAATTGTAATAATGCAGATTATTTCAATTTAAAAGATTGCAGGTCCACACTGTTTCTGTATATCAAGATAAGGAGTTCCCTTATCTCACACTAAGAAAAATCATTTTGATATAATAAAATCTAGTATATCAAAATGATGGTTAAATCAAAACTTATTTCAGAATAACACTGTGCACATATTTTAACACTTTTGTCCTTCTCCTTCCCAGCATGCTGTCCTTTTTCTATATATTGGGTGAGAACATGACCCTTCTAGAGGGCCCTCTTGCCACACCTCCCATGGTGCCCCTCTCCTAAATCAAACCAGCAGGTCCTGTCTATGGACATGCTAGTTTGATTTGAGTTTCTAGTGAGGACATTACATTGATTTAACTTCAACCCATTTAATGATTATTACAATTTAACTTAAATCAATTTAACTGATTAAGTGTGGACATAGCTAATGTGTCTGCACTGCTTATAATTCAGATCAGGCAGTGGCTTTCAACCTCTGTTCCATGAGCTGGTGGGGGTCTGCAGACTATATTTAAAGGGATCTATGAAAGGTGAATGTGAAAATAAAGCTTCAGCAACCAGAAGAGACATTTGGGGGGGGGGGGAGAGTATGTGCATTTCCCTCATGCACAGATAAAAACCTAGCAGTGATGTCATTACCAGAGAAGCCCATAATCCAAAATAAATAGTGTTAGTCTTTAAAAGTTCCACAGGACCTCTCATTTTGCTAAACTAGACTAACCCAGCTACCTCCCTTTTGGAGGTTTTACACTGTGTCAAAGGCTATGCTGAGCACATGCAACATTTATTGCTGAATTCTGTTCTGTCAGTCTAAGATTTCTGTGGTAGGGTCTGCAGACCACAGGTTGAATTTCCAGAAGGGGTCTGCACCTCTTTTTTAAAGAGAGCCATCACTGCATGCTGTTATAGCTATATAAAATTAGCAGGTTTAAAGTACCACCTAATCCACAGAAGAACTGTTGCAAGTTGTCAGGAAATTAAGTTGTTTAAACAACTTACTTTAGCCTTCCTGTTACACAGCTGTGAAAGGGATAGATACAGCTGTCCTAAGAGTAAACTCTTCCTTGGGCTCTATTCTTCTACTACCCTCCCTTTGTAGAAGATTGCTTTTTTGGTCAGAAGAATTTTTTTAAGTTTTAGATGTAGGCTTTGTCTACAAACTTCAGTCAGGTTCTTTCCACATTTACTCTGGATACCTCAGCACAAAAGAGGCCATCACCACCTGTTTTAGTCTTTGAGAGGGTTATTTCATTAACAGCTAGGAGTAGTGGAGTCATCTATTCTGAGTCTAGTTGATCATTGACTGCAGTGTAGATGTGTTTAGAATGGGTCCTTCCCCCTTTTACTAGGGCAGCACTCTTCTCCAACTTCCAAAAGGGGCAGCTGTGTTAGTCTAGCAAAGTTAAAACCTGTGCAGGGAGTCTTGTGGCACTCCAACATAAACAAATCTATTCATCTTTGAGCTTTCATGGGAAGGAGGAAAAAAATCCCACTCTGTCCAATGGCTTAGAGGGGGGACTCAGAGAACAGGACAAAAATAAATGCAAGAACTGGGATCAGCTCATACTGCAACAGCAAGTCAAAGCATTTGCAATGATTCAGTTTCCTAGATTTTGAATCCTTACAAATGCTGGCTTGCTGTTGTAGTATGAGCTAATCCCAGTTCTTGCATTTATTTTTGTCCTATTCTTTGAGTCCCCCTCTAAGCCATTGGACAGAGTGGGATTTTTTTCCCTCCTTCCCATGAAAGCTCAAAGATAAACAAATCTATTCATGTTGGAGTGCCACAAGACTCCTTGCTTTTTTTTTGTTCTCCATCACTAGCTTCAGAACCTGTGTGTGTCTGGAAAAAGCCACAGCTATGGCTGAGAGATTATACATTTGCATTTCCTAGGCTTAAAGCCAGTGTCTGTGCCCCAAATGAACACTGATCTCTTTGCTAGTCTTTTAAAGGAAGGTTGTCCTGGTCTGTGCAGTGGAATTATGTACCATCATCTTTTTCTACATGATACTTTGTTATCCTGCCTACTGCACAAGAGCACTAATGGAAATCTGATTCTCCTTGCTCTCCCTACTGAGCCAGCAAGGGAGACATACTGGAGTGGATGTAGCTGCCTTGTGACTAGGCTAGTAGCAGGCTGTGCCAGCTATTATGAGTTCAAGCCATGGAAGTTTAGGTCACCAAGATGTGGCAATAGATGCATCACTTGTTCTAACCTTGGGGATGGGTGCATAGGAGAGGCTTCTTGAAAATACTACAAGTTCATCTGCTTTTATAAGCAGCAGTATTACATTAGTGATATAAAAGTGGTGCTGGTGATATGAAGAACCATCTTAGACTTCAGTTCTCATAGGTCAAGACTCCTGCAGGTCAAGCCTAGTGCTACTGAAGCACTTATGAACCCTAGCTTTTAAGCAGTCACAAGCATGGGAAAAGATAGCATTCAAAGACAAGTTCAGACTTAACTAGCCTTCTCAGCTAAGGTCTCAACTCCTACCAACTAAGAGAAGCACATAGGACAAGTAATGACTAGTAGTTCTGTTTCAGCTCTTTATGCCCTTGAAGTGGTTGTTTTGTCTAGGCTTGACAGAGGAATCACTTGCTCCTGTGGAAGAACTAGAACCACAAACACTGAAGTTAGCCTCTTCTGAAATAAAGGAGACTCTCCACTGAATTACTGCATCCAGTAGTTTATTTTGGCAAAACTAGATCACTAAAATGCCTTAGTTTAGTTATCACAGCTTCAGTAATTTAAGAAGAGCCACCACCACAAGTGCAGTTGCCACCAGGACAAGGATCATTGTAGATGCTGTTGTAATGGTAGTCCACATGCCTTCTTGCAGTGCAGTTTCTTCTGTAGAAAAAAAGAAATGGAGAACTAAATTAGTTACCAGAATTGTAGTGTACTTGGACATTAACAGCAATATGAATGTTCCATACCTTGGGCTGAAGGCCATTCATCTGATATGAAGACAACAGGACCAGGCAAGCTTGCTACAGCTGGGTTTTCTACTTTCACCACATCTGTAAGGTAACAGCCACAAAATAAGCTTAACTAATGCATTTTTATGCTCTCAATTTAGAAAGAGCTGGCTATACTCAACTTGAGACCAACAGGAATTGTAGGTCCATGGTTTAGACCTCCAATTCAAAGATTGTTTGGAAGGACAATTAGTGGGACTTTAACTTCTAGGGACTGGACAGGATATGTTACATGAAGCTGATAAGTCAGGCTCAAATCCCAGTGAGGAAAGCTTCTTAACCTAAAGATCCCTAATGTCTAACTAAGGGTGGGTAAGCACTGGAACATGTTGTTAACTAGTGAGTTGATTCAAGTGGTCAGTGATCATTTAACTGAGAATTAAGGGAAGGCATAGACAACATGTAGTCCTGCTTCATGACAGGACATGAACCAGGTGACTTGCTTCCCTTACAGTTCTTACAATTCCATCATGCATCATCATGTGCTGTGGCAGTCTAATTGCCAAGGGCAAGTAGATCCTACCTCGTTGGTTTCTGGCTGGCCGAGGACACCTTGTTGAACACAAAGAGGAGTCTGGCTGATGTCTGTCACAGAGCAGAGCACTGCAGTGGAAGTACACCTAGAGCAAGGGCAAGGAGAAACACTGAGCACAGGAAGCCCTAGCATTTAGCTAGCTCAAGGAGGAGCCACACTTACTGGATTGGAGAGAGCCTTATTGCCCGATACAAAGGCAAAGGCCTTCACTTCAAATCTCTGGCGGTAGTTAGGGTAGCTGACTGCCAGACCCACTGGATGAAACACAGTTCTGTAGTTGTCCAATTCATAGTCACACCTGAGGGCAACACATGCAGAAAAGTCAAATGTGGGGGAAGTGGAAAAGCAGCTTCTCTGGCCTCTAAGTTGAAGCCAAAAATAGACTAGAGTCAAGGAAGGCTTCTCTCATTAAGAAAAAAGTTTGATCTTTACATCATCCAAGATAGATAAGTACTGTTTCAGAGATTTGCCTGATGCAGGCTTGAGCTCAAGGCAGCAAAGCTTTTCTACTCCAGATGTTAAGGGTGTCACTCACTTGTCAGTTTAGTTGGACTTTTTACTTCATCTACTGAAAGATCACATGCTCAGGGACTAGGTTGACCCTTAGGTCACTGTAGCAATGCTCTTGATCAGATTATAGGCTGGTAGCAGCCCTTTAGTTCTAGGGCTTATGAAGAGAATGACTGTACAAGGTCATGTTGCTATCACACCTTCAAACAAGCTTCTGCGTAGTTTTTCCAGGGCAACTCATTCCTCCACACAGCTCAGTAACACTGGCCTGAGCATGTTTCTATAGCAGTTGTTGGAGACCTACCCATCCACAATGATGTTCCACCGGGGC
>VOCP01065544.1:0-14913 GCA_007922195.1 Podocnemis expansa | reverse complement strand
ACACACACACACACACACACACACACACACACACACACACACGTTTTACGTAACCCACTGTAATCAACCATAGGAACCAAGATGACACTCAGGCCATGTCTACACTACACTTTTGTCACCATAATTTGTCACTTGGGGGTGTGAAAAAACACACCCATGAGGGCCACAAGTGCCAGAGTGGACAATGTCACACTGGCAAGAGAAGCTTTTCCGCTGATGTATCTACTACTGCTCATGGAGATGGTTTTATTGTGCCAAAAGGAGAGCTCTCTTCTGTCAGCATAGAGCGGCTAGACAAGTGATTTTTATAGTGTCATAGTATAGACCAGCAGTTCTTAACCAAGGTGTTGCAAAATGTGGCTAAGTATGTCGCTGGGAGCTAGCCCCCACACGAACAAGGAACATGGCAACAGCTTTTCAGGGCTGCAGCTTTCCAGCAGGGGGGTAGGTTTGGGAGGCAGGAGGCTTTATTGCAGTGGTGGGGGTGGCACTGTGTCACACACAGTTGTGCATGCCATGAACTGTGTTGCCACACAAAAAACCTTGAGAACCACTGGTATAGACATGGCCTCGGATAAACAATTCTTAAGAGGAATAGCACTGGATTCCTCAGTTAGGTTCCTTATGAGTCGCTTATGCCATCCACAGCCATTCAGTTGGACTGTCCATATTTAACCCTTCTGCTAGGGGTCATCAGCAGCAAAAACATGCCAGGGTGCAATTTTCTAGGGGTTCCTTTGGAAAATTTAAACACCAAATTGACATGAGGCTAGAAACCTGGGAAACTGAATTACCTCCCCTTGCTCTCCTTGATAATAGTTCTTCACTGGCACCTTAAAACTAACACTTTATTAGAGGTGGGGAAAAGGAGAGACAGAATTTCTTGGGAAAGCCCAGCTATTAACAAACCTACCACATCCCACGTGGTGTCTCAGCAACAGTCTTAGCCACAGCTGTGAGCTGCCTTCTAATCTAGCTGCTTTTCTCCTCCGTACTCCCTCACACACACTTCACAGTCTGGAGTAGGCAGAGTCCACCCCAAACTTCAGGCAGGTCCTTCTCCAGCCTTCACAGAACTCAGGGAAACTCCAAGGACTCTTCCACCTGACCCAGCTGAAGTGATTTTAGCTTTGATTGCTGGGTAGGGAGGCCTACAGCTGAGTCCCTTAGCTCTGTGGTTTTTCAAACTTAGGCTCAGGACCCAGTACTGGGTCGCAGACCCCCCAGGTACTGGGTTGTGGCACTGCCTGCTGCTGCCAAAAGACTGGAATGCATTGCTCAGAGATGTAATGGTTGGGTCATGGGCATAAATGATTTTTTCCAAGAGTCCTGAGAAAAAAAGTTTGAAAACCACTGCCTTAGCTCAAGGGTGCTGCTCTCTGGCTTCAGCCCCAGACACCTCAGGGCTGTTGCCTGCCTCAGCACTGTCTCTTGCCTCAGCTTGCTCTGTCTACTGCATCTGTCTGCCACATGAGCTCAGCTATGTCTCTTGCTGATTTAGACAAGGAGCTATGCTGTATAAGCCCCTTTACAGAGTCCTTACCACTAGCCAGGCACTCCCCACAGGAGACAAGGAATCCCTCTCCTTCTTTTCATCCTGTCCAGGCTCCATTACCCAATTATTTCTGACTGCACCCCTGGCCATGGTGAGCCCCTAGTCTGGGCACATTTGGTGCAGTTCCCTGTTCTTTCATTTCCCAATGGGGATAATAGCATTTTAGTTCACCTCATTTCAAAACTTAACTGAATGCTACCAAAAATGCCTTAAACTACCAGGCCCCTTCTGTTGGTCTCTCTCGCTGTAGAGCCTTTGCAGATCTGGAGTTCTCAAGCAGTTTCACCAACAGGTATCGGTAAGGGGCTCCAAGTGCTCTAGGGCAGGGGCTGCAACCTGTGGCTCTGAGGGGGTGGGTCCCAGCTCCCCCCACTCAGAGGCTAAATACATTATGGCTCTCAAAACACTTGGTTGTTGAAGGAATTTTTTAAAATGGCTCTTAGCTTTCAGGGTGCAGACCCCTGCTTTAGGGCTTCAGGCCACAAGACTATATATTATTGCTCCCCACCCCAGCATCAAATCAGGAGTCAGACCACCTTATTAGAAGGATTATTGGCCCATTGCAAGGTGACACTGCCTGTATTGCTTCATACACTCCCAACACTTCTGTGTATAAGAGACAGTGGGGATATACATCAGAAGTCACCCAGAATCATCCTCAGATCTCTGACAGCCTGTGCAACATATATGAGCTCTGTATGTTTTCTATAGTGCTTACACTGAAGTTCACTTTGTTAAATACATGATATGCAAACTTATTACAAGATTAAATTAAATGAGCCTCAGACTCAAAAGTAAAACTTATCTGAACTAATCACAAAGGCCTAAATAGAACTTATTTACACAAGCTTGGGCCCTATTACAGATACAGGGAGAGATACTTGTAACTGAGGGCAGAATTTAGTTTAAATAAAGGAGTTATGTTTTAATTACTATTTAGGATCAATATGTTCACTGTTGTAGATCAGGGGCAGAGTAAGAGGCCCAGGCTGCCCACTTATGTGCCTCTGCCTCACCCGGGGCCCTGTCCCACACATCATGACATTTTGGGGATGGGATGGCACTGAAGGAGAGGGGTCCTGGGGCCAAAGGCAACACACCACAGTGCTCCTGTTCCACCGGCTGGTTTGCCCCTATGGGTGGGGCCAGCTGGTGTGTGCAGCAGACACAAACCAGCCCAACCCACACCATGGGGCAGACCAGCTACTCTGGGGGTGGGGCAGGAGCACCACAGCATGTGACCTCTGGCCCCAGGGTCCCTCCACTCCTAGTGCTGGCAGGCTGCCTACCAGCACCCTCAAGGCCCAGCTGGTGCTGTGCCAGGCTGAGCAGAGCTAGATAAATGTAGGGGCTTTAGGGGCTGCAGCCTGGGGCCCCCATTTAGGCTGAGGCTCAGGGCTTCAGCCCATAAAGCCTCTGCATTGATCCAGCCCTGCTGTAGATGATGTCAACATGAAGACTAAGCTTTTCAGGATAAACACCATGTTTTATTATAACCCTGCTTTATTTTTGCTATCACTACATATGGGTATGGTTTTCTATTTTTCAATGTCATGGGGTTCAGGGCAGCCTTTGTACATTTGGCTGCCACTATAGCTATAAATTTTATTTTGAACTCCACACTTAAGAGTTCCCATCCACAGTCTTGTCCACATTGAGCTGGATTAGACAACATAATAGTAGAGAAGGTAACAAAATAAATCAGCAAATCACTGAAAGCAGCAGCACTTCTTTTCCTTCATGGTTCATTTAATCATCAGTCAGAAGGTCAATACACTGCAGAACTGGTTTTATAACAGATGGCCAGGCAAAGGAAAAAATTGTTGATATTTGAGATCTTTCAAGTGCAATTAATGGATTTATTTCAAAATTAGCATGTTTGGGAAATCAAATATGGAATAGTGGAAATCAATTCTAAAAGTGACCTCAATTACATTAACTCCTCCCTTGGCATTAATAAGTCCTTTATACAATAACAAATGCCTTAGGCCCAATTCTGGGAAATCCTATAATGAATGGAGAAGAGGACAAGCTGCAAACTATCGCTGAAGACCTAGATGTAAAGGCACTCAGACAATCAAGCTTCGAAAGAATGTGACCTACAAATTTCTGAACCTTTGCCTGATTGAGAAAAAAACATATTGAGAAGTTTTGTACTGTCTCCTTCCTTGGAAGTAAAATTAGGTGTTCCAGGTGGCTATGTCTTATTTACATACGACTTCAAAGCATGAGGAGAAACAAAACAATCCCTCATTTACTGCCTCCTTGTCCCCACATGGCTGAGTGTGGATGATCTTCCAGACACAATGTCACTATTCAAGAATGATATGCACGTAACTGGTTGAAATTAGAACACAGTCTTTTTTTATTTTATTTTCAGTGACATGCAAAGGAAACAAATTATTTATATACCCCCCCCCCCCCAGTGTGCTTCACTTTTTGGGCAACACACCTGGTGCAAGGCAGTGGTGAAAGGCTAGGATGTGCTGCTGTGCAAATGTGGCAGCTGAGTGAGAGAAGGAAGGTGGTGCAGTGGTACATTTTGCAGAGTGGAATGGGTGTTTATTAGGTAGAAGGGGTGCAGGAGACTGTCCTAAGTGTGGGGGGGAAGCTAAGGGTTGCATGAGGGCATCTAGCTTCTGGAGCCAAGTGGGAATGTCTGGAAAGCTGTCAACCATTGAAATTATTACTATTTTGAAATTAATATGGGAAAGCACCAAACAATTTAATAATATATTCCTTTATTAAATCCAAAGACCAAATGGTATTTTATGCAGCTGACTTAAACATGTCTAAGAGCCTAAAAATAAGCAGTCACTACACCCAATACAGTATGGAAGTACTCAAAAACATGTGTTCAGTATAATTACAAATAGGCTGGACCTAGGATGACCATCTTAGTCTGGCATACTCCAGCACAGTCAAGTAGAGACTGACAAAGAACCTGTCAAATCATCACTGTTTATACCCTTTAAAACCAAAAGAAGTCATTGCAGGTCAGGACCAGCCTTAGGGAAAATGGAACCAGGACAAACTTGTAATTTGGTCCCTTTGGCACCTTCCCTGGTTCCCAGTGTATCGCCCTCACTGATACAGGCCCTCTCTATCTCCTCTGCCCTCCCGCTACCTTCCTGGCTCACCACCCATGACATTATCCCTGGGTCCTGTTGCCTTCCTCCCGTTGCCCCAAGCTCCCTTCCACAGCCTCACATCCCTGGTCTGCCCCACTCCTTGCCTCTTGGCCTCAGTGCCCTGGTAGACCAGCACTATTGCCGATTACCAACTTTAGAACAAAAAAACAAAAACAAAAACAGTTTGAGACAGTTCATGCTCATTTCCAATCTTAATCCAGATAAGAGTGACAATTGCCATTTTCCCCACAAGGCCTTTCCTCTCCTCTTTCTTGGTGATGAACAGTTTTTGCACTTGGGTTCACAGAGGCTCTAAATTCTGAGAACACAGGTGCACATGGGCTGGGGAAGGATCATGTTGGCTCATTTTAAGACACACATATATATTAATTTAAAGCAATCTGTAGTCACCATTAACTATCAGCAGCCTTTTTTAGAAACTATCCCTTATCTCTAAATTTTTGAACCAGATATCTCCCTGCTTCATTCTTCCTTTCTGGTCTTTTGACTCATTATTTTCAATGCCTTCCTTCTACTTGCTGGTCAAGGCTCCCCCCCGCCCCCAATACACCACACACATTTATTTCCTCAAGCAAACTTAAGATAACTTTTTACTTTTATATTTATTCTATAATTGTTGTGCCTCTCTTCTTCTATTCTCACAACCATCACATCTTCCTCTCAGTTGTTGTGTCCCAGCTTGGCCCAAACAGGCAGAGCAGAGATCCCTGACAGCTAGTGGCAAGTACAGTCTATTTCTACAGCCTACCAGGATGTGTGACCTCTTGGCTTGACTGCAGGTATTTGTAACAGGTCTGCCAAATGCCTAGGTGTGGCACAGCCTGTGCAACCCTCAGCAGCCCTCCAAAGCAATGGGAGCTGGCAACTCCAAGTTATAAAAATGAGTAATCAGACATATCACATTTTTACAGATCTGCAAGCAACAAATCTTACCAAATAAATGCTTTATGATTAATAAAACCTTTTAGACTGATAAAAGCATTTTACTGTGCACATCCACTCAGGGAGGAAGCAAGAAAACAGCTAGATAACAGATTGACTTCACACTAATGTTGCAATCTCACCATTTAGTATAGAGTTGTTCAGAACTATAGAGCAACAACAAAGGAGCAAGAGGAAAGGTGAGGTAGGAAGGGAAGTTCTTAGCAGAGCTATGTGGATGTGTGGTCAGCTATTGATTTAGTATTTGTAAACAAATGAGCACCAGCCTGGAAAACACTTAAACAAGCCAATGGTTTTATTCATACAGGCAAAGCATGATGGAGCCATGAGCTTATCTCGCTTCAGACAAGACAAAAATAAAAAAAAGTGTACACGAATACAGGTACAGACATAAAATACAGGCTTACACTTACGATGCTCAGTGGATTCCTTAACTGCATTGGAACCAGGTATAGTGATCTAGTGGTAAGTAGGCCTCAGTTCTTATGCTCAGAACCAGAACAGCTGAAGTTTACTCATTAGGAGGAAAACTACTTCAATCTTGGATTAATTTTAAGGCAGCACTGAGTCACTCTTGATGGCAGTGCAGAACTCAATGCAACATTTAACACATGTCTGGCATTCAATTTATGACAGCTTTATAGCCACGCTGTTCACCAAATGCAGATTGGATAGTGGTGTTCTCTGCAGAATTTGACAAGTTTTCTGCAGGTTTCTGATGACCCTGAAGTCATAAAGGAGTAATCTAAAACAAAACAAACAAGCCCTACTCTGCAGCTACATAATATGTTTATTCAAGCATATCAAGGCACTGTATGAAGAGGAATTTCAAATTCACATCACAGATTGAATGTAAACCCTTCGTGGAGAAACTTTATATATGCCTACCATGCCTTTATGAGTCCCAAATCCCTGACTGGACTCTCCAGACACTACTACAATATAAATGTATTAGGGAAACTGAAGCATAGAGGATTAAGCTATTTGCTCAAAGATGATTTTATTTCTACCTCTGTCATTGGCTAATGTAGGTTTCCTAACTCTCTGCCCATTTCTCTAATCCCTAGCCCACACTCCCTTGAAAAAAAGAGGCTGGTAGTCATAGGAATGGGAAGGGGGTGTTTAACCTATCACTTTCATTTTGCGACGCTTCCCTAGTGCAATTCTTCCTATGAATGGTTGGTAGAATCCCTGCTTCAGGAGATCCTCATCAAATGTTGTCAGACAGGACATCTTTTAAGACTTCTGAGTGCAGTCAATATCTCTTCATGGTGTTGTGTCTCTAGTCCTCTCTCACAAACCTGCCTCAAAGATCCCGAAGTGGATAATCAAATGACACAGTCATCACAACAGGAAGCGAGATTAAAGGATTTACTGCTGCTATGGCAACAGCCAAGGTCTACAATCCTTAAAATAGTTTTGAGACCTTAGCAGATAACTGGGAGTTTATATATGACTCACCTACAGGGTTCAGTGCCAGTTACCCAGAGCCTTGACACTCGCTCTATAAAAGGAAACCCTGTTATAAAATGTAACACTTCTCTTTTTAATGTAGATTTTCATCCTCCACTTAGAACTCCCTGTTAATTAAGGCTGAGAATAGAAACAGTAATTAAATCCTTAACTATAGCACTCTGATCACAGCTCAGTAAGTAGTCTGGGAGTTTACCCTAGATATTTTATATTGAGATAGGAGTCAGTCCCTCAGTTTTGTCTTCCACATGGTGCCTGTTTCATGTGCCAAGCTGGGAACAAGTCTCCTCTGCTGAAATTGAATGTGACAGTAAGTGAATAAATAACTGCAAATGTAATCACAAACAGAAAGGCCAGACAACACCCTCAATCTTTGTTAAACCACCCACTGGCATCTGCGGGTGTTCTGCTGTAGACTGAAGGCAGGGTGCAGTCTTATCTTCATACTTTGGTGCACTGTCCATAATTAAATATGGAATTATGCCCTGTCTCCTGAGTAAGTTTGATTTTGGTGAGCCCTTGTGCTTCAGGGGATAACAGCCACTAATGGAGGGAGTTAGGATGGGTCTCTCTTGGTCAGATTATTCCCCAACAGAGTTCTTTGCATGTCCTCTGATGCATTTGGCACTGACCAGAAGGACCAACAGGCTGAGGTGGTATGACAACTTATATGCAACCATTACACTGGAGGAGAAACAGAATTCAGTTTGTGGCTCTCTTCTGAGCAGCGTTCTTCGGTGTTCAGATGTTGCACCAATGAGCATGGTCAGCTGCTTAGTTACAACTAACCAGCTTAGTCAGGTAAATCCGAGTTCAGAATCTACTCTTCTGGCAAGGAGAAGTTCTGTGCAGTAAGATGTGGCCCTTTTCATGGTTTACAGACCAAAACTTCACTCAAAAAGCAAGAATACATAGGAATTATCTATTAATGGCCCCCTGAAGACAAGTTAAAAATCTACCCAGATGCCAATCAAGTTTTAAAAACAGCAAAGGCAATTCAGACGATGTAATCTTACTGATGGTTAGTATTTATTGTAGCACCTATAGTATATTAAATATACTACTTTACCAAAAACAAAAAAACAAAGTCTCCTGCTCTGAGCTCAGGATTTAAAGCCACTACAGCAAATCAGAAATTGACCATAAATTTTTGCTAATGAATTCAATCATCTCTCATTCCTCAGACACTATTTTAAGGCAATTCGGAATCTAACAATGTCTCCATTGCAGACAGAGCAGTCCTTTCCATGGTAACAGCAGTATGACAAAATCTGAAACTTCAACTCAGAGTAATCTCATGTTACAAATGCCAGGCAATTGCATTACAGAGAAAGGGAGCAGGAAAAAGACTCAAAGTGAGGGAATAGAGAAGTTGTTAGGGTTTTACGGTGCAAACCCTAAGATGTTTAGAATGGCAAAAGGCAGTTTTCTCAGTTCTGTATTTAAAAAGGATACACATTTCAGCAAGGCAATACTCCTTAGAAAGATGCGAGAGCCTCAAGAAAGTCCAAAGCGTTCATTTAGAGACAGTGTAGCCTCTTCCAGCACTTAACCTTTAATTATCCCAAGATATCAGATCTTAAAATTGGGACACCATGTAAAAATAGTCTTGAAATGTTATTAGCTATAATTTCTCCCTCCATGATCTTATGTAGTTGGTTTCATGGTAACTACACCACCAAGTTTTATAGACAGAAGAATCTTAAAAAAAAAAAAAAAAAAAAGAAAAAGCAAAGCACCAATAGTGGTATGGTTTTTGTTTTTTTTTTTTGTTTGAAACAGAATATTTCTTATACACATGGTATTTCAGACTGGAAAATTTCTTACCAATAATTTCCTTTTTACTAACTCTGTCTCTCCCACATTTCTGGACATCCAGGCTGCTCTCCTCTCTCTCTGCAGCCCATGGAGGCAAGATCAAAGTTTTGGCTCTGCATGGTTTGGTCAAGACCATTCTGCTCTGGTTTCCTACCAAATAAGTGACTCCCAACCTATGACTTTAAAAAATATATATACCAAGGATGGGTAGAATAGAGGAAGATATGGATTACAGAATGGAAATTATTGGTAAGAAATTTTCCATTCTGTAGTTCAGCATCTCTTGCAATAATAGACTTCTGAGAAGCAGTGGTGAACAGACATAGAGAAGGATATCAAACAGAAGTTCAGTAGGAAAGAAATACTCCTTTTTGTTAGCTTGCTCAAACGTCTGTATTTATTTGTGAACCATTGCCTACAGCACCTTCCTGCCAAAGGAGGCCTCTGCAGAAGACAGAAGGTACACCTCATAGTGCTTGCTTAATATAGGTGTTAGCTGTAGCCCAAAGACACCTACACTATCATCATCAACTTCAGTGCTGTCAGGGTAATCTTTCCAGATTGATTTAGCAGTCAGTTAAGAGCCACTACATCAATCTGGAAACTGACTTTAAAACCATCCCCTCAAGTGGTGTAGCACTGCATCAATGGGAATGCATTTCCCATTGGTGCAGCACAGTGAGGATGCCACACTGATGGGGAGTTAGGAAGTCTATGGAAGTTATGCAAGCTGTTTCTGTGTAGCTTACATAACTCCCATTGACTGCAGCTGAATTTCACCACCAGTGTAGTACTGACCCAAGTGACTGCTATGAGAACGCTAATGAATGAATTTAGATCAGTGATAGTTGTAGAAACAGCAAGTTGCAAATGAATTAGAGAATTTGTGGAAAATAAATTCTTAGCTTGCTAGTACAAGTATTTGCATTGAGACCTTGATTCTAAGAGTTGTTATCCATTGTGGAACAGAGACAATATTATGTGACAAGCAGTATATCCAGTCAAAAGCAAAAAAGTGTTCCAATCTTCTTCCTATAGCTGATGTAGATGTCTGTTCCAAATTTCAGACACTGACTACTAGAAATGAAACCCTTGCAAACAAATAGCCTGAAGATCAAAATTATTTACTGAATAATTCTTGAACAGATATATTTGAGAAAGTCTTAAGCTGTTTGTGGACAATTCAACAGCAGCTAAATCCACCAAACTATTTCCTCAGTTTTGCTTGTAATTTGTGTTGCATTACTGTACATTTTCTATTTTAACAGAGAGAGGACAAATACTAGTAAAGGAAACCTGGGTTTCCACAGAACAGTGGTTAAACTGATGTAATTTTGCATCAGTCCCTAGAAAGAAAATTGAAATCCTGCAGTTTCAGGGGTGTAAGGTTTTTCCCTCTACTTTTACAACTGCAAAATCAGTATTCACTGTTGCTCATTTAGATGCTATTTGTGAAGTGATTTCTTCCTGAGTGACCTACATAAATGCTGCCCAACTACGATTTTTTTTGGCCACATAAAACATTCTGCATTTCAGTATAATTTTATATCGCTTTTTTCATGCCTTAATTATGTCTCATGTGGGTTCCTATAACTGGTTTTGACAGATTCTCTAATATGAAAGGAAGCTTTACAAATGTGTTTTTATGGGAATACAGTTTGAAAAACTTATTCCTTTAGGAAATAAGAGGCTTTTAAACACCTCTTTAAGACAAGACATTTGTTCTTTAAATATTGAAGATAAAATCTGCAGTTAGACCTCCAATACAAGTTTAATATAATCATATTTAAACAATGACAATCAGCAAAGTTAGATCCATGCGTTCTTTATTTTAATGATTAGACAAAGGAAAATTTGCAATAATCTATCAAAACTGTTTTTTATCAAGAATTGGAAAGGTGTTTAAAAAGCTTATTCACATTGAATTCAGATTATGTACAAACCAGTGTCTGTAAAAAGAAAAAAAAGCAAAAAGCAAATGCTTGGGTATAAGCCCATTCTAGTTCATATTCCAGCAGTCCTAATAACCAAACTATAAAGCAAGTTATCACTATAATGCAGACGTGTTCTATAGCAGGGGTCTCAAACTCAAATCACTACGTGGGCCGCATGAGGACTAGTATGTTAGCTGAGGGCTGCACCACTGAAACCTTTTCATACAACAATATTGCAAATATCAGTAACAATAGCATCATTGCAGGCCACAGAAAATAGCATTAGGGGCCACATGTTTGAGAACCCTGTTCTATAGTATTCATTACACTGGTCTCAACAGCATAGCTGCCAAACCAGTTCTTCCCTCTTTTCTTACAGTGTTTTGACAAGTTTCTTAACACTGCATCATCCATCCTGAAATTCTGCTCAAATATACTCTAGGATGAGTCTTCCTCACTGGGGTAATGGCTGAGCAATTGCTATATACAGTCCCAGCAGCCAAACAATAAATACATGGTTTGCTTTTTGCTCCAAGAATTGAGCCATTTTCAACAGAGTGCAGCCCTTGAGTATTTGGCTTTAAAAAAATAATCAGGATTTCCTCCCAGAACAGTTTGAATATGCTACTCTACGCAAGCGCCAAAGACCTCTAGACTCATCCCATGGTGACTGTATCTGAATACAGAACATCACAGTCAGAAGGAGTTTCCAGTTATTTAGGGTAGCAGCATTTACTGCAGCATGAAAATAATTCCCTATTTACAAAAAATCTGTTATAAGCTATCTGCTTTGGACTAAATCCCAATGTGCAAAGGAATGAGGAAGAAAATACATGGTATAAATACAAATGGACATTTGAAAGCACTTCTACAACTCAGTGATCTTTTGGCTTATTAAATTTTGTAGATGAGTAGCCAACGAAGGAGACCAATCACTTATAAAAGTTTGAAAGGTAAGAAAGCTATCAAAACTGACAGCTACTTAGTCTTGAAGACACCACAGTTACTAGATAATCAAATGTGATAGATACGTTTGGAACACAGAGGAGAAAGATCCACAGCTACTGGGATAACACAATAAAAACCAAGTTTCTGTACGTTAAGGTTGTCAATAGTGTTCTAATTTAGAAATCAAAAATCCCCTTAAAGAGCTATAAAATATACCAGAAATCTCTGGATTATACAAAGTAGACTACATTGAATAATACAGTATCAAATTACACTTTTATTTTTTACAGAAGGCTGGAGAGTAATCATCACAGGACTTAACTTCATTCTTGTGCATTAAACTCTCAAATTCCAGGATATGCAAAGTGAAGGCTCTTAAATTCACCCTTTTAGACCCAAGTATTGAAGTGATAACATCCCAAAATTGTATTCAGCATATGTATTACAGTACTTTTAGTGTAAAAGAGCAAATCCAGGAGAGTTTCAATCTTACTTTTGCATCTCTTGGCTTTAGCAAATGTACTCAGGATTCAGCGTTGTTATAATGGTGCATAATCTCCACCACACCCTTCTGTTACACAGCCAGAAATTAAAACTCCAGGATGACAGAATCAATCGTAGGTAGTGGAAGACTGGCAAATTAAATGTTTTGAAGATTGAGTTGTTCTTCAAGAGCCATATTCAACACCTACTACTAAAGTAAATGGAAGGGGTCCTATTTATTTCAATAGGCATTGGAACAGGTCTTAAGGGAGCTCCAGCTGTGACTATTTCAAACAAAAGATGACCTGTGCATTTTGCTAATAACTCAGTACATCTCAGTTAATGTGGGCTCAGAGTTACAAACAGGATAGTGGTACCAGCTTTTGACAATCCTCTTCTATATAGAGAACAATAACTAGGATGCTCTATAAAAACACAGCTGAATTCCTCAGAGATTAATGCTGATGAGAGGATCAAGTAACAATCATAAAGAACACTCAAACAGCAGAAAATTTTGTATTAAAAATCCAATTTTAAATGAAGTTCCACTCAAGTAATATCTGGGACAGTGTACTAGTCGTTATAATTACAGAGGCAGTTCTGACCTTGCAGCCAGAATGAGGTCATAACTCAGACATGGCTACTTTATTAATGCTGTCCATAATGAATTCAACAGGCAAATACAGCCACTACTTAGAATGCAAATACTTTCAGATTAGTAGAGTAAGTGCACCTTATTTGATGTAACTGCTCTGATTTCCAGATGCCAACATTCTGTGGCTGGTAAGTCATACTGTGGAAAACGTGGAAGTTCAGGGACATTAACAATGCACCAGTTAAAAAGTAAAGTTTTTAATATGCAACACAAATCTACCCTCCCCAGGGCCAGCTCTACTGTGAGGCAAGAGACAGACATGGCTTCAGGTGACAGTTCTTGGGGTGCCTAGCCACCCTGAAGATCAGGCTGGCTCCCACCTCTTCAACTCTTTCCTAGCAGCTCAGGCATTGTTAGTCAACCTGCAGGTTAGTAGGCAGAATGCATTTTAAATCCCTCTGCAGGCAGACACTGGAGATTTATGCACTTTGGAAAACCGTTTTCAACCTCCATGAATGAGATGGGGGGGCGCCAAATCAAAATTTGATTTGGGGCACCACAACCCCTAGAGCTGGCGCTGAACCTCCCCACCAAGCTACCCAATACTCAAACAGTTTGAGAATGTACATGAAGTCTTAGTCTTATTACTCCATGAAGCTGAGCTCTTTCTGGAGGGGAAGAAATTTGCTTTGGGGCTCTGTTTATACTGGTTGTGTCAATTAGGTGTCTTGTTTAGAAAGGACTCCAACAGCAAATTTACATAAGAAACAATGCCCATCAGGAGTCAAATCTTTCCACCCACTTTAAATTCACTGAGTTCGGCCTCATCAAAGCCCACCTCAGTTTGCACAAAACATTTCTCCAGTCTTACCCTCCCAAACATATTGCATTTTAAAAAATGTTCAACTACCAAATAATTGTAGTTTAATAAAGAACTGTAGTGTAATAAAGAACAACAAAAAAACCAAACAAAAGTGGGATATTAAGTTTAGTATCAATTTTTCATGTTGTATAAAGGCTAACCATCCTTCAGGTGTTCTGAGGCTCTTTCCCTTCCCCCAATCTCCAATTTTCCACATTCCATCATACCTTATTATAATTGGAAAAAAAGGCCACATGTTTTATTCACTGGCAATACTAAGTGATGTCCCACTAAGCTAATGAATATTCATCCATCAATACACTGCATAAAATAAATCACTCAGTCTTAGGTTAGCCTAAAATAAGCTTCAGTGGCTGATGCTAAAACTTAACACGCAACAGAGAAGCCAACAGAACATGACTTAGAAACATAGCTCTTCATTTTAGTTTGCTGAAATCTAGGTCCTTTCAACTACTTGTTTTGGAGAGAAAGGTTTGACAGAAACAGAATTCTATTAAAAATGGACCCCGTTTCTCTACACCTGACAAAATAAGGTTAAAATCCCAGAATGGCTGGAAGATGCTGCTGCAAATATCTGCTTATTTCGTGCGTCCAAAGATCCAGAAGTGGAGAATGGGAACTTGGAGCAAAGCAGTCCTGTGTGACAAGTTGTCATATAAAGGTGAGTTTTCAATTGTTATTATAGCAAAGATCAGCAAAAAGACAAAAATAAATCCAGGAATAGTTATGTAAATTTAGTAAAGAAAATTTTAGACTATTAGTCTTCCAACCTTTTAGAATACAGGATCCATGTTAGGACTTCCAGACTGATTTATCCAAAACCATTCAGTCCAAGCCTTGATAGCTACATAAGTAACTGGAAGCAGTAGTACAGGATGCAGAGTTAGTAAATTTGAGTACAGGCTCTTGTTCCAGTGTGAAAATAAGCTTTTAGACTTATCAAAATCAGGCATATTTAGGCACAGAGGCTATTAAGGGGTGGAACTGTACTTAAGAGAGACTATTCTTTCTTCTTCACTCCCATGACTGCAATACCCAGCCCTTTCCCACTGACCCAAAGTGGGGTCAGGACTCAGCTACTGGAAAAAAAAAACTGCTGTAAAGGTTTATATTAGATTGACTCTTGAAGA
>VOCP01065543.1:0-14914 GCA_007922195.1 Podocnemis expansa | reverse complement strand
ACACACACACACACACACACACACACACACACACACACACACGTTTTACGTAACCCACTGTAATCAACCATAGGAACCAAGATGACACTCAGGCCATGTCTACACTACACTTTTGTCACCATAATTTGTCACTTGGGGGTGTGAAAAAACACACCCATGAGGGCCACAAGTGCCAGAGTGGACAATGTCACACTGGCAAGAGAAGCTTTTCCGCTGATGTATCTACTACTGCTCATGGAGATGGTTTTATTGTGCCAAAAGGAGAGCTCTCTTCTGTCAGCATAGAGCGGCTAGACAAGTGATTTTTATAGTGTCATAGTATAGACCAGCAGTTCTTAACCAAGGTGTTGCAAAATGTGGCTAAGTATGTCGCTGGGAGCTAGCCCCCACACGAACAAGGAACATGGCAACAGCTTTTCAGGGCTGCAGCTTTCCAGCAGGGGGGTAGGTTTGGGAGGCAGGAGGCTTTATTGCAGTGGTGGGGGTGGCACTGTGTCACACACAGTTGTGCATGCCATGAACTGTGTTGCCACACAAAAAACCTTGAGAACCACTGGTATAGACATGGCCTCGGATAAACAATTCTTAAGAGGAATAGCACTGGATTCCTCAGTTAGGTTCCTTATGAGTCGCTTATGCCATCCACAGCCATTCAGTTGGACTGTCCATATTTAACCCTTCTGCTAGGGGTCATCAGCAGCAAAAACATGCCAGGGTGCAATTTTCTAGGGGTTCCTTTGGAAAATTTAAACACCAAATTGACATGAGGCTAGAAACCTGGGAAACTGAATTACCTCCCCTTGCTCTCCTTGATAATAGTTCTTCACTGGCACCTTAAAACTAACACTTTATTAGAGGTGGGGAAAAGGAGAGACAGAATTTCTTGGGAAAGCCCAGCTATTAACAAACCTACCACATCCCACGTGGTGTCTCAGCAACAGTCTTAGCCACAGCTGTGAGCTGCCTTCTAATCTAGCTGCTTTTCTCCTCCGTACTCCCTCACACACACTTCACAGTCTGGAGTAGGCAGAGTCCACCCCAAACTTCAGGCAGGTCCTTCTCCAGCCTTCACAGAACTCAGGGAAACTCCAAGGACTCTTCCACCTGACCCAGCTGAAGTGATTTTAGCTTTGATTGCTGGGTAGGGAGGCCTACAGCTGAGTCCCTTAGCTCTGTGGTTTTTCAAACTTAGGCTCAGGACCCAGTACTGGGTCGCAGACCCCCCAGGTACTGGGTTGTGGCACTGCCTGCTGCTGCCAAAAGACTGGAATGCATTGCTCAGAGATGTAATGGTTGGGTCATGGGCATAAATGATTTTTTCCAAGAGTCCTGAGAAAAAAAGTTTGAAAACCACTGCCTTAGCTCAAGGGTGCTGCTCTCTGGCTTCAGCCCCAGACACCTCAGGGCTGTTGCCTGCCTCAGCACTGTCTCTTGCCTCAGCTTGCTCTGTCTACTGCATCTGTCTGCCACATGAGCTCAGCTATGTCTCTTGCTGATTTAGACAAGGAGCTATGCTGTATAAGCCCCTTTACAGAGTCCTTACCACTAGCCAGGCACTCCCCACAGGAGACAAGGAATCCCTCTCCTTCTTTTCATCCTGTCCAGGCTCCATTACCCAATTATTTCTGACTGCACCCCTGGCCATGGTGAGCCCCTAGTCTGGGCACATTTGGTGCAGTTCCCTGTTCTTTCATTTCCCAATGGGGATAATAGCATTTTAGTTCACCTCATTTCAAAACTTAACTGAATGCTACCAAAAATGCCTTAAACTACCAGGCCCCTTCTGTTGGTCTCTCTCGCTGTAGAGCCTTTGCAGATCTGGAGTTCTCAAGCAGTTTCACCAACAGGTATCGGTAAGGGGCTCCAAGTGCTCTAGGGCAGGGGCTGCAACCTGTGGCTCTGAGGGGGTGGGTCCCAGCTCCCCCCACTCAGAGGCTAAATACATTATGGCTCTCAAAACACTTGGTTGTTGAAGGAATTTTTTAAAATGGCTCTTAGCTTTCAGGGTGCAGACCCCTGCTTTAGGGCTTCAGGCCACAAGACTATATATTATTGCTCCCCACCCCAGCATCAAATCAGGAGTCAGACCACCTTATTAGAAGGATTATTGGCCCATTGCAAGGTGACACTGCCTGTATTGCTTCATACACTCCCAACACTTCTGTGTATAAGAGACAGTGGGGATATACATCAGAAGTCACCCAGAATCATCCTCAGATCTCTGACAGCCTGTGCAACATATATGAGCTCTGTATGTTTTCTATAGTGCTTACACTGAAGTTCACTTTGTTAAATACATGATATGCAAACTTATTACAAGATTAAATTAAATGAGCCTCAGACTCAAAAGTAAAACTTATCTGAACTAATCACAAAGGCCTAAATAGAACTTATTTACACAAGCTTGGGCCCTATTACAGATACAGGGAGAGATACTTGTAACTGAGGGCAGAATTTAGTTTAAATAAAGGAGTTATGTTTTAATTACTATTTAGGATCAATATGTTCACTGTTGTAGATCAGGGGCAGAGTAAGAGGCCCAGGCTGCCCACTTATGTGCCTCTGCCTCACCCGGGGCCCTGTCCCACACATCATGACATTTTGGGGATGGGATGGCACTGAAGGAGAGGGGTCCTGGGGCCAAAGGCAACACACCACAGTGCTCCTGTTCCACCGGCTGGTTTGCCCCTATGGGTGGGGCCAGCTGGTGTGTGCAGCAGACACAAACCAGCCCAACCCACACCATGGGGCAGACCAGCTACTCTGGGGGTGGGGCAGGAGCACCACAGCATGTGACCTCTGGCCCCAGGGTCCCTCCACTCCTAGTGCTGGCAGGCTGCCTACCAGCACCCTCAAGGCCCAGCTGGTGCTGTGCCAGGCTGAGCAGAGCTAGATAAATGTAGGGGCTTTAGGGGCTGCAGCCTGGGGCCCCCATTTAGGCTGAGGCTCAGGGCTTCAGCCCATAAAGCCTCTGCATTGATCCAGCCCTGCTGTAGATGATGTCAACATGAAGACTAAGCTTTTCAGGATAAACACCATGTTTTATTATAACCCTGCTTTATTTTTGCTATCACTACATATGGGTATGGTTTTCTATTTTTCAATGTCATGGGGTTCAGGGCAGCCTTTGTACATTTGGCTGCCACTATAGCTATAAATTTTATTTTGAACTCCACACTTAAGAGTTCCCATCCACAGTCTTGTCCACATTGAGCTGGATTAGACAACATAATAGTAGAGAAGGTAACAAAATAAATCAGCAAATCACTGAAAGCAGCAGCACTTCTTTTCCTTCATGGTTCATTTAATCATCAGTCAGAAGGTCAATACACTGCAGAACTGGTTTTATAACAGATGGCCAGGCAAAGGAAAAAATTGTTGATATTTGAGATCTTTCAAGTGCAATTAATGGATTTATTTCAAAATTAGCATGTTTGGGAAATCAAATATGGAATAGTGGAAATCAATTCTAAAAGTGACCTCAATTACATTAACTCCTCCCTTGGCATTAATAAGTCCTTTATACAATAACAAATGCCTTAGGCCCAATTCTGGGAAATCCTATAATGAATGGAGAAGAGGACAAGCTGCAAACTATCGCTGAAGACCTAGATGTAAAGGCACTCAGACAATCAAGCTTCGAAAGAATGTGACCTACAAATTTCTGAACCTTTGCCTGATTGAGAAAAAAACATATTGAGAAGTTTTGTACTGTCTCCTTCCTTGGAAGTAAAATTAGGTGTTCCAGGTGGCTATGTCTTATTTACATACGACTTCAAAGCATGAGGAGAAACAAAACAATCCCTCATTTACTGCCTCCTTGTCCCCACATGGCTGAGTGTGGATGATCTTCCAGACACAATGTCACTATTCAAGAATGATATGCACGTAACTGGTTGAAATTAGAACACAGTCTTTTTTTATTTTATTTTCAGTGACATGCAAAGGAAACAAATTATTTATATACCCCCCCCCCCCCAGTGTGCTTCACTTTTTGGGCAACACACCTGGTGCAAGGCAGTGGTGAAAGGCTAGGATGTGCTGCTGTGCAAATGTGGCAGCTGAGTGAGAGAAGGAAGGTGGTGCAGTGGTACATTTTGCAGAGTGGAATGGGTGTTTATTAGGTAGAAGGGGTGCAGGAGACTGTCCTAAGTGTGGGGGGGAAGCTAAGGGTTGCATGAGGGCATCTAGCTTCTGGAGCCAAGTGGGAATGTCTGGAAAGCTGTCAACCATTGAAATTATTACTATTTTGAAATTAATATGGGAAAGCACCAAACAATTTAATAATATATTCCTTTATTAAATCCAAAGACCAAATGGTATTTTATGCAGCTGACTTAAACATGTCTAAGAGCCTAAAAATAAGCAGTCACTACACCCAATACAGTATGGAAGTACTCAAAAACATGTGTTCAGTATAATTACAAATAGGCTGGACCTAGGATGACCATCTTAGTCTGGCATACTCCAGCACAGTCAAGTAGAGACTGACAAAGAACCTGTCAAATCATCACTGTTTATACCCTTTAAAACCAAAAGAAGTCATTGCAGGTCAGGACCAGCCTTAGGGAAAATGGAACCAGGACAAACTTGTAATTTGGTCCCTTTGGCACCTTCCCTGGTTCCCAGTGTATCGCCCTCACTGATACAGGCCCTCTCTATCTCCTCTGCCCTCCCGCTACCTTCCTGGCTCACCACCCATGACATTATCCCTGGGTCCTGTTGCCTTCCTCCCGTTGCCCCAAGCTCCCTTCCACAGCCTCACATCCCTGGTCTGCCCCACTCCTTGCCTCTTGGCCTCAGTGCCCTGGTAGACCAGCACTATTGCCGATTACCAACTTTAGAACAAAAAAACAAAAACAAAAACAGTTTGAGACAGTTCATGCTCATTTCCAATCTTAATCCAGATAAGAGTGACAATTGCCATTTTCCCCACAAGGCCTTTCCTCTCCTCTTTCTTGGTGATGAACAGTTTTTGCACTTGGGTTCACAGAGGCTCTAAATTCTGAGAACACAGGTGCACATGGGCTGGGGAAGGATCATGTTGGCTCATTTTAAGACACACATATATATTAATTTAAAGCAATCTGTAGTCACCATTAACTATCAGCAGCCTTTTTTAGAAACTATCCCTTATCTCTAAATTTTTGAACCAGATATCTCCCTGCTTCATTCTTCCTTTCTGGTCTTTTGACTCATTATTTTCAATGCCTTCCTTCTACTTGCTGGTCAAGGCTCCCCCCCGCCCCCAATACACCACACACATTTATTTCCTCAAGCAAACTTAAGATAACTTTTTACTTTTATATTTATTCTATAATTGTTGTGCCTCTCTTCTTCTATTCTCACAACCATCACATCTTCCTCTCAGTTGTTGTGTCCCAGCTTGGCCCAAACAGGCAGAGCAGAGATCCCTGACAGCTAGTGGCAAGTACAGTCTATTTCTACAGCCTACCAGGATGTGTGACCTCTTGGCTTGACTGCAGGTATTTGTAACAGGTCTGCCAAATGCCTAGGTGTGGCACAGCCTGTGCAACCCTCAGCAGCCCTCCAAAGCAATGGGAGCTGGCAACTCCAAGTTATAAAAATGAGTAATCAGACATATCACATTTTTACAGATCTGCAAGCAACAAATCTTACCAAATAAATGCTTTATGATTAATAAAACCTTTTAGACTGATAAAAGCATTTTACTGTGCACATCCACTCAGGGAGGAAGCAAGAAAACAGCTAGATAACAGATTGACTTCACACTAATGTTGCAATCTCACCATTTAGTATAGAGTTGTTCAGAACTATAGAGCAACAACAAAGGAGCAAGAGGAAAGGTGAGGTAGGAAGGGAAGTTCTTAGCAGAGCTATGTGGATGTGTGGTCAGCTATTGATTTAGTATTTGTAAACAAATGAGCACCAGCCTGGAAAACACTTAAACAAGCCAATGGTTTTATTCATACAGGCAAAGCATGATGGAGCCATGAGCTTATCTCGCTTCAGACAAGACAAAAATAAAAAAAAGTGTACACGAATACAGGTACAGACATAAAATACAGGCTTACACTTACGATGCTCAGTGGATTCCTTAACTGCATTGGAACCAGGTATAGTGATCTAGTGGTAAGTAGGCCTCAGTTCTTATGCTCAGAACCAGAACAGCTGAAGTTTACTCATTAGGAGGAAAACTACTTCAATCTTGGATTAATTTTAAGGCAGCACTGAGTCACTCTTGATGGCAGTGCAGAACTCAATGCAACATTTAACACATGTCTGGCATTCAATTTATGACAGCTTTATAGCCACGCTGTTCACCAAATGCAGATTGGATAGTGGTGTTCTCTGCAGAATTTGACAAGTTTTCTGCAGGTTTCTGATGACCCTGAAGTCATAAAGGAGTAATCTAAAACAAAACAAACAAGCCCTACTCTGCAGCTACATAATATGTTTATTCAAGCATATCAAGGCACTGTATGAAGAGGAATTTCAAATTCACATCACAGATTGAATGTAAACCCTTCGTGGAGAAACTTTATATATGCCTACCATGCCTTTATGAGTCCCAAATCCCTGACTGGACTCTCCAGACACTACTACAATATAAATGTATTAGGGAAACTGAAGCATAGAGGATTAAGCTATTTGCTCAAAGATGATTTTATTTCTACCTCTGTCATTGGCTAATGTAGGTTTCCTAACTCTCTGCCCATTTCTCTAATCCCTAGCCCACACTCCCTTGAAAAAAAGAGGCTGGTAGTCATAGGAATGGGAAGGGGGTGTTTAACCTATCACTTTCATTTTGCGACGCTTCCCTAGTGCAATTCTTCCTATGAATGGTTGGTAGAATCCCTGCTTCAGGAGATCCTCATCAAATGTTGTCAGACAGGACATCTTTTAAGACTTCTGAGTGCAGTCAATATCTCTTCATGGTGTTGTGTCTCTAGTCCTCTCTCACAAACCTGCCTCAAAGATCCCGAAGTGGATAATCAAATGACACAGTCATCACAACAGGAAGCGAGATTAAAGGATTTACTGCTGCTATGGCAACAGCCAAGGTCTACAATCCTTAAAATAGTTTTGAGACCTTAGCAGATAACTGGGAGTTTATATATGACTCACCTACAGGGTTCAGTGCCAGTTACCCAGAGCCTTGACACTCGCTCTATAAAAGGAAACCCTGTTATAAAATGTAACACTTCTCTTTTTAATGTAGATTTTCATCCTCCACTTAGAACTCCCTGTTAATTAAGGCTGAGAATAGAAACAGTAATTAAATCCTTAACTATAGCACTCTGATCACAGCTCAGTAAGTAGTCTGGGAGTTTACCCTAGATATTTTATATTGAGATAGGAGTCAGTCCCTCAGTTTTGTCTTCCACATGGTGCCTGTTTCATGTGCCAAGCTGGGAACAAGTCTCCTCTGCTGAAATTGAATGTGACAGTAAGTGAATAAATAACTGCAAATGTAATCACAAACAGAAAGGCCAGACAACACCCTCAATCTTTGTTAAACCACCCACTGGCATCTGCGGGTGTTCTGCTGTAGACTGAAGGCAGGGTGCAGTCTTATCTTCATACTTTGGTGCACTGTCCATAATTAAATATGGAATTATGCCCTGTCTCCTGAGTAAGTTTGATTTTGGTGAGCCCTTGTGCTTCAGGGGATAACAGCCACTAATGGAGGGAGTTAGGATGGGTCTCTCTTGGTCAGATTATTCCCCAACAGAGTTCTTTGCATGTCCTCTGATGCATTTGGCACTGACCAGAAGGACCAACAGGCTGAGGTGGTATGACAACTTATATGCAACCATTACACTGGAGGAGAAACAGAATTCAGTTTGTGGCTCTCTTCTGAGCAGCGTTCTTCGGTGTTCAGATGTTGCACCAATGAGCATGGTCAGCTGCTTAGTTACAACTAACCAGCTTAGTCAGGTAAATCCGAGTTCAGAATCTACTCTTCTGGCAAGGAGAAGTTCTGTGCAGTAAGATGTGGCCCTTTTCATGGTTTACAGACCAAAACTTCACTCAAAAAGCAAGAATACATAGGAATTATCTATTAATGGCCCCCTGAAGACAAGTTAAAAATCTACCCAGATGCCAATCAAGTTTTAAAAACAGCAAAGGCAATTCAGACGATGTAATCTTACTGATGGTTAGTATTTATTGTAGCACCTATAGTATATTAAATATACTACTTTACCAAAAACAAAAAAACAAAGTCTCCTGCTCTGAGCTCAGGATTTAAAGCCACTACAGCAAATCAGAAATTGACCATAAATTTTTGCTAATGAATTCAATCATCTCTCATTCCTCAGACACTATTTTAAGGCAATTCGGAATCTAACAATGTCTCCATTGCAGACAGAGCAGTCCTTTCCATGGTAACAGCAGTATGACAAAATCTGAAACTTCAACTCAGAGTAATCTCATGTTACAAATGCCAGGCAATTGCATTACAGAGAAAGGGAGCAGGAAAAAGACTCAAAGTGAGGGAATAGAGAAGTTGTTAGGGTTTTACGGTGCAAACCCTAAGATGTTTAGAATGGCAAAAGGCAGTTTTCTCAGTTCTGTATTTAAAAAGGATACACATTTCAGCAAGGCAATACTCCTTAGAAAGATGCGAGAGCCTCAAGAAAGTCCAAAGCGTTCATTTAGAGACAGTGTAGCCTCTTCCAGCACTTAACCTTTAATTATCCCAAGATATCAGATCTTAAAATTGGGACACCATGTAAAAATAGTCTTGAAATGTTATTAGCTATAATTTCTCCCTCCATGATCTTATGTAGTTGGTTTCATGGTAACTACACCACCAAGTTTTATAGACAGAAGAATCTTAAAAAAAAAAAAAAAAAAAAGAAAAAGCAAAGCACCAATAGTGGTATGGTTTTTGTTTTTTTTTTTTGTTTGAAACAGAATATTTCTTATACACATGGTATTTCAGACTGGAAAATTTCTTACCAATAATTTCCTTTTTACTAACTCTGTCTCTCCCACATTTCTGGACATCCAGGCTGCTCTCCTCTCTCTCTGCAGCCCATGGAGGCAAGATCAAAGTTTTGGCTCTGCATGGTTTGGTCAAGACCATTCTGCTCTGGTTTCCTACCAAATAAGTGACTCCCAACCTATGACTTTAAAAAATATATATACCAAGGATGGGTAGAATAGAGGAAGATATGGATTACAGAATGGAAATTATTGGTAAGAAATTTTCCATTCTGTAGTTCAGCATCTCTTGCAATAATAGACTTCTGAGAAGCAGTGGTGAACAGACATAGAGAAGGATATCAAACAGAAGTTCAGTAGGAAAGAAATACTCCTTTTTGTTAGCTTGCTCAAACGTCTGTATTTATTTGTGAACCATTGCCTACAGCACCTTCCTGCCAAAGGAGGCCTCTGCAGAAGACAGAAGGTACACCTCATAGTGCTTGCTTAATATAGGTGTTAGCTGTAGCCCAAAGACACCTACACTATCATCATCAACTTCAGTGCTGTCAGGGTAATCTTTCCAGATTGATTTAGCAGTCAGTTAAGAGCCACTACATCAATCTGGAAACTGACTTTAAAACCATCCCCTCAAGTGGTGTAGCACTGCATCAATGGGAATGCATTTCCCATTGGTGCAGCACAGTGAGGATGCCACACTGATGGGGAGTTAGGAAGTCTATGGAAGTTATGCAAGCTGTTTCTGTGTAGCTTACATAACTCCCATTGACTGCAGCTGAATTTCACCACCAGTGTAGTACTGACCCAAGTGACTGCTATGAGAACGCTAATGAATGAATTTAGATCAGTGATAGTTGTAGAAACAGCAAGTTGCAAATGAATTAGAGAATTTGTGGAAAATAAATTCTTAGCTTGCTAGTACAAGTATTTGCATTGAGACCTTGATTCTAAGAGTTGTTATCCATTGTGGAACAGAGACAATATTATGTGACAAGCAGTATATCCAGTCAAAAGCAAAAAAGTGTTCCAATCTTCTTCCTATAGCTGATGTAGATGTCTGTTCCAAATTTCAGACACTGACTACTAGAAATGAAACCCTTGCAAACAAATAGCCTGAAGATCAAAATTATTTACTGAATAATTCTTGAACAGATATATTTGAGAAAGTCTTAAGCTGTTTGTGGACAATTCAACAGCAGCTAAATCCACCAAACTATTTCCTCAGTTTTGCTTGTAATTTGTGTTGCATTACTGTACATTTTCTATTTTAACAGAGAGAGGACAAATACTAGTAAAGGAAACCTGGGTTTCCACAGAACAGTGGTTAAACTGATGTAATTTTGCATCAGTCCCTAGAAAGAAAATTGAAATCCTGCAGTTTCAGGGGTGTAAGGTTTTTCCCTCTACTTTTACAACTGCAAAATCAGTATTCACTGTTGCTCATTTAGATGCTATTTGTGAAGTGATTTCTTCCTGAGTGACCTACATAAATGCTGCCCAACTACGATTTTTTTTGGCCACATAAAACATTCTGCATTTCAGTATAATTTTATATCGCTTTTTTCATGCCTTAATTATGTCTCATGTGGGTTCCTATAACTGGTTTTGACAGATTCTCTAATATGAAAGGAAGCTTTACAAATGTGTTTTTATGGGAATACAGTTTGAAAAACTTATTCCTTTAGGAAATAAGAGGCTTTTAAACACCTCTTTAAGACAAGACATTTGTTCTTTAAATATTGAAGATAAAATCTGCAGTTAGACCTCCAATACAAGTTTAATATAATCATATTTAAACAATGACAATCAGCAAAGTTAGATCCATGCGTTCTTTATTTTAATGATTAGACAAAGGAAAATTTGCAATAATCTATCAAAACTGTTTTTTATCAAGAATTGGAAAGGTGTTTAAAAAGCTTATTCACATTGAATTCAGATTATGTACAAACCAGTGTCTGTAAAAAGAAAAAAAAGCAAAAAGCAAATGCTTGGGTATAAGCCCATTCTAGTTCATATTCCAGCAGTCCTAATAACCAAACTATAAAGCAAGTTATCACTATAATGCAGACGTGTTCTATAGCAGGGGTCTCAAACTCAAATCACTACGTGGGCCGCATGAGGACTAGTATGTTAGCTGAGGGCTGCACCACTGAAACCTTTTCATACAACAATATTGCAAATATCAGTAACAATAGCATCATTGCAGGCCACAGAAAATAGCATTAGGGGCCACATGTTTGAGAACCCTGTTCTATAGTATTCATTACACTGGTCTCAACAGCATAGCTGCCAAACCAGTTCTTCCCTCTTTTCTTACAGTGTTTTGACAAGTTTCTTAACACTGCATCATCCATCCTGAAATTCTGCTCAAATATACTCTAGGATGAGTCTTCCTCACTGGGGTAATGGCTGAGCAATTGCTATATACAGTCCCAGCAGCCAAACAATAAATACATGGTTTGCTTTTTGCTCCAAGAATTGAGCCATTTTCAACAGAGTGCAGCCCTTGAGTATTTGGCTTTAAAAAAATAATCAGGATTTCCTCCCAGAACAGTTTGAATATGCTACTCTACGCAAGCGCCAAAGACCTCTAGACTCATCCCATGGTGACTGTATCTGAATACAGAACATCACAGTCAGAAGGAGTTTCCAGTTATTTAGGGTAGCAGCATTTACTGCAGCATGAAAATAATTCCCTATTTACAAAAAATCTGTTATAAGCTATCTGCTTTGGACTAAATCCCAATGTGCAAAGGAATGAGGAAGAAAATACATGGTATAAATACAAATGGACATTTGAAAGCACTTCTACAACTCAGTGATCTTTTGGCTTATTAAATTTTGTAGATGAGTAGCCAACGAAGGAGACCAATCACTTATAAAAGTTTGAAAGGTAAGAAAGCTATCAAAACTGACAGCTACTTAGTCTTGAAGACACCACAGTTACTAGATAATCAAATGTGATAGATACGTTTGGAACACAGAGGAGAAAGATCCACAGCTACTGGGATAACACAATAAAAACCAAGTTTCTGTACGTTAAGGTTGTCAATAGTGTTCTAATTTAGAAATCAAAAATCCCCTTAAAGAGCTATAAAATATACCAGAAATCTCTGGATTATACAAAGTAGACTACATTGAATAATACAGTATCAAATTACACTTTTATTTTTTACAGAAGGCTGGAGAGTAATCATCACAGGACTTAACTTCATTCTTGTGCATTAAACTCTCAAATTCCAGGATATGCAAAGTGAAGGCTCTTAAATTCACCCTTTTAGACCCAAGTATTGAAGTGATAACATCCCAAAATTGTATTCAGCATATGTATTACAGTACTTTTAGTGTAAAAGAGCAAATCCAGGAGAGTTTCAATCTTACTTTTGCATCTCTTGGCTTTAGCAAATGTACTCAGGATTCAGCGTTGTTATAATGGTGCATAATCTCCACCACACCCTTCTGTTACACAGCCAGAAATTAAAACTCCAGGATGACAGAATCAATCGTAGGTAGTGGAAGACTGGCAAATTAAATGTTTTGAAGATTGAGTTGTTCTTCAAGAGCCATATTCAACACCTACTACTAAAGTAAATGGAAGGGGTCCTATTTATTTCAATAGGCATTGGAACAGGTCTTAAGGGAGCTCCAGCTGTGACTATTTCAAACAAAAGATGACCTGTGCATTTTGCTAATAACTCAGTACATCTCAGTTAATGTGGGCTCAGAGTTACAAACAGGATAGTGGTACCAGCTTTTGACAATCCTCTTCTATATAGAGAACAATAACTAGGATGCTCTATAAAAACACAGCTGAATTCCTCAGAGATTAATGCTGATGAGAGGATCAAGTAACAATCATAAAGAACACTCAAACAGCAGAAAATTTTGTATTAAAAATCCAATTTTAAATGAAGTTCCACTCAAGTAATATCTGGGACAGTGTACTAGTCGTTATAATTACAGAGGCAGTTCTGACCTTGCAGCCAGAATGAGGTCATAACTCAGACATGGCTACTTTATTAATGCTGTCCATAATGAATTCAACAGGCAAATACAGCCACTACTTAGAATGCAAATACTTTCAGATTAGTAGAGTAAGTGCACCTTATTTGATGTAACTGCTCTGATTTCCAGATGCCAACATTCTGTGGCTGGTAAGTCATACTGTGGAAAACGTGGAAGTTCAGGGACATTAACAATGCACCAGTTAAAAAGTAAAGTTTTTAATATGCAACACAAATCTACCCTCCCCAGGGCCAGCTCTACTGTGAGGCAAGAGACAGACATGGCTTCAGGTGACAGTTCTTGGGGTGCCTAGCCACCCTGAAGATCAGGCTGGCTCCCACCTCTTCAACTCTTTCCTAGCAGCTCAGGCATTGTTAGTCAACCTGCAGGTTAGTAGGCAGAATGCATTTTAAATCCCTCTGCAGGCAGACACTGGAGATTTATGCACTTTGGAAAACCGTTTTCAACCTCCATGAATGAGATGGGGGGGCGCCAAATCAAAATTTGATTTGGGGCACCACAACCCCTAGAGCTGGCGCTGAACCTCCCCACCAAGCTACCCAATACTCAAACAGTTTGAGAATGTACATGAAGTCTTAGTCTTATTACTCCATGAAGCTGAGCTCTTTCTGGAGGGGAAGAAATTTGCTTTGGGGCTCTGTTTATACTGGTTGTGTCAATTAGGTGTCTTGTTTAGAAAGGACTCCAACAGCAAATTTACATAAGAAACAATGCCCATCAGGAGTCAAATCTTTCCACCCACTTTAAATTCACTGAGTTCGGCCTCATCAAAGCCCACCTCAGTTTGCACAAAACATTTCTCCAGTCTTACCCTCCCAAACATATTGCATTTTAAAAAATGTTCAACTACCAAATAATTGTAGTTTAATAAAGAACTGTAGTGTAATAAAGAACAACAAAAAAACCAAACAAAAGTGGGATATTAAGTTTAGTATCAATTTTTCATGTTGTATAAAGGCTAACCATCCTTCAGGTGTTCTGAGGCTCTTTCCCTTCCCCCAATCTCCAATTTTCCACATTCCATCATACCTTATTATAATTGGAAAAAAAGGCCACATGTTTTATTCACTGGCAATACTAAGTGATGTCCCACTAAGCTAATGAATATTCATCCATCAATACACTGCATAAAATAAATCACTCAGTCTTAGGTTAGCCTAAAATAAGCTTCAGTGGCTGATGCTAAAACTTAACACGCAACAGAGAAGCCAACAGAACATGACTTAGAAACATAGCTCTTCATTTTAGTTTGCTGAAATCTAGGTCCTTTCAACTACTTGTTTTGGAGAGAAAGGTTTGACAGAAACAGAATTCTATTAAAAATGGACCCCGTTTCTCTACACCTGACAAAATAAGGTTAAAATCCCAGAATGGCTGGAAGATGCTGCTGCAAATATCTGCTTATTTCGTGCGTCCAAAGATCCAGAAGTGGAGAATGGGAACTTGGAGCAAAGCAGTCCTGTGTGACAAGTTGTCATATAAAGGTGAGTTTTCAATTGTTATTATAGCAAAGATCAGCAAAAAGACAAAAATAAATCCAGGAATAGTTATGTAAATTTAGTAAAGAAAATTTTAGACTATTAGTCTTCCAACCTTTTAGAATACAGGATCCATGTTAGGACTTCCAGACTGATTTATCCAAAACCATTCAGTCCAAGCCTTGATAGCTACATAAGTAACTGGAAGCAGTAGTACAGGATGCAGAGTTAGTAAATTTGAGTACAGGCTCTTGTTCCAGTGTGAAAATAAGCTTTTAGACTTATCAAAATCAGGCATATTTAGGCACAGAGGCTATTAAGGGGTGGAACTGTACTTAAGAGAGACTATTCTTTCTTCTTCACTCCCATGACTGCAATACCCAGCCCTTTCCCACTGACCCAAAGTGGGGTCAGGACTCAGCTACTGGAAAAAAAAAAACTGCTGTAAAGGTTTATATTAGATTGACTCTTGAAGA
>VOCP01065542.1:0-13206 GCA_007922195.1 Podocnemis expansa | reverse complement strand
ACCCGGGATTCAAAGTCATAGGGGTGGAAAAATTATGAAAAAAAAAACAATAGGTGGCACAAATATTCTTCATCAATTCAGGTGCTAAAATGCTTAGTTACAGTTCTGACTTTTCCACATACAAAAAACTCAACCTTATACATTTCCTCAAAATTACTATTATGTAAACAAAATGTGAAAGAACAAGCAAGCAATGTCTGTGTGATGTGAGGAAACACCTAGAGTGTCTCTCTTCTGTGCTGATCTATGCAGCAATGAATGCAAAATGACTGCCTGTCCCTGTGGATTGCAGAACCCTGTAGCTTTAAAGGTAGAGTGCACGTCAGACCAATGCATCACAGTTATACAACTAAGTAGCTGTCCCCTGCACCCATCCCTTGTCAGCATGTTGTATACAAGAAATATCCATTTAACAACACAAAAAATAATTGTCCTGTCCCTGCAGAACCTACTCTCCACTCATCCATCAAATTCTCCTTTGACTGGTGGTTGCTTTTGCAGTGATTTTATCACAAAACTTGTGATGGTTGATGCTTTTCTTAAAGCTCCAGGCCCTGGCATCATGTGAATGCATCAGACTCTTAGCTTAATTTATTTTTTAGAATAAGTTCCTAGGCCTTGTGGTTATGGAGAAAAGTTTGTAAATATGATCTCTAAAGCGTCTAATGCCAGTAGACTAATCAATAAGAACCCAATGCGTTTTTTTAAAGATCTCATTATTTTTAAGCCATTCTCATGATTTTTGAAGTCCTGGGGCTGGCAATGCTGCTCTTGTGACATTGACAGTTGAAGGTACAGGGTGAATTTAGAGAGGAGAAATTTAATTGCCCACATTGGAACCTAGCCAGGACACAGTCAAGAAACAACTGCACCTACTTTGCTTAAACAGACCCTGGCTGAACACAGCAGCTGGGGATTTTTAACCATGGAGATTAAAGTGGTGCTCCTTGGGGATAGCAAAATAAAATTAAAACTGACCAGAACTTTCACTCCAAACTCCAACAGTCTGAAACCTCAGTTCATTTTATCAAACAAACAAAAAAAGGCGTTGTACATCACACATCCTGATTCCAACAGGGACAGGGGACCCACAAAAGATCATCTTGTGGGTTTTAGTTCAGGGTGGCTCAGCTCCTCTCAGAAAGTCAGTATTGTAGGCTCACAAGATAGCCTTAAAATGCAAAATTTACAGGACAAAGAAGCGCCTTATGGATACTTTCTAAACAAAGATTGAAAGTGTGCAATAAACTTCTGCCTAGTGATCAGAGACTTTCTGTTGTAAGTAGTCAAAATGTATGCTCTCTGTGTGTGTAAGAGGATGTGATCCCTGCGTACCTTGCAAATACTGGAAACACTGTTGAATGAAAAGAGATGACAGTGCACTGACCCAAGACTATTCTCATGATTTGACAGTGAACCCAACATTTATGGTACAGCACGTATAGTCAGACACCAAGAAACTCACCTCTCTGCCAGCCTGCTATGTCCTGGGGATGCTTGGATAGAGTCACGGGAGTGACCGCCCAGAGGAAGAGAATTTGTGTGGGCATCTCTTGCAGGTGGACACTGCTATGTGACTATAGCAAGGTGTGAAATAACTTACTAAACTAGACCACAGACGTTACTTTCTTTAGTAGTTTTTGGTTTGTTTTTAAACCAGGAACTCCTGCACTGTTCCATAACTGCCTCTCTGTTCCAAGGGTCTGGCCACCTGTGAACTCCTGGGATAATATTCCCTGGAATGCTGAGAACTGATCCACTCAATGTAGTATGATTAGTTAAATTAGCAGAATTTTTGTACGAATGTGGGCACCATCAGACATGCTCTCTGTGATGCATGGATACAGGACTCAGCAGGAGTCTGGTCAGATTAGTAAACGGGACTGTAGTATCTGAGTTGGATGGGGTATAGGACATGAAAAAATAATTCCCAATATAAGCAGGGCTAATGAATCAATAAGGTCCTGTGCTTGGGCTGTGAATACTGCAGAAACAACACAATCAGCCTTGGAATGAAAGAAAGAATTCAAGCTAACAGTTTATGAAACAGGAGCCTAAAGCTAGGCTTCTAAGTTCATTTTAAGGTATTTGCCTGCTTTTCGAGAGTCTTGAGCAGCCACTGATCTCAATGGATACTATTAGGTGTGTAGCATGTTTTAAAACAAAATTTTCATATGGTTGCTTTTCATTTACAATGAGGGGGAGTAGGGGACCAAAACTCACCATACCCAGGGTGGATACCAGCAGGGGATCTTTCACCTCCAGATGCCAGAGACTCTAGAGCCAGAGTCTGTGGGGGGTGCTGAGCTTTCATTCCAGCCCACCATTTCCCCTGGATGCTCTCCCCCCTGCAAAAGCATGCTGGACAAGTAGAGAAGGCCAGTACTGACTGGGTGCTCTGTGCTTACTGTTAAGTTGCATGAGGTGAGTACTGCCAAACAGAGCTGTGCTTTCATTCATTTATGCCTGAAGGGCTGGGAGCATCTGGGAAAGTCCTATGCTTAGTCTCAGCAAGATGGCTGCTGGAGTGACCTGAGCTGTGAGCCCAGGGTCCCCATATAACAGCTCATGGTACCCTCCCTCCTTGAAATACAACCTTGATCAACGGTAAGCAAAGGGGCTCTTTTGTGTAAAAATCTCAGCATGGAGCGTCATTCATTCCTGTGAAGATCCTTCACACAGATACATCTAGACAAGATAGTTCTGGGAAGTGCAGTGAAATTAGAATAGAACAGAATCATAGGGCTGGAAGGGACCTCATGAGATCATCAAGTCCAACCCCCTGGGGCTTGAATCCAGGACCTTCTGCATATTAAGCAGAGGTGCTAGCCACTACACTATTTGCACAGCTTGTAATTAGTCAGCACTCTGCTGCTTCCTGCACCACCAAGGATGAGTGCTTGAGCAGTGTAAGAAATATAAAGCAGGAGTTTCTCAAACAGGGGCTTGCAACACCCTTGGGGTAACAAGGTTATCATGGAAGGTTAACGTCATCATCATGAACTGTCAGCCACCATGCATGTCAGTAAGGGTGGTATGGCATGGGGGGAGGTCATCACTTTGGGGGGCATCACAGCCTGAAATATTTTCAAATGGGGTCCCAGCAAAAACATTTGAGAACCCCCAAAAGGATCACCTCAGTCTAGAACCTATGAGGTCACACTACTGGAGGCTCCCTCTTGACTGAAAACAGCCAAAGTCCTGTGGCACCTTAAAGACTAACAAATTTCTTCTTCTAATTTCCATGCCTGAAGAAATTTGTTAGTCTTTAAGGTGCCACAGGACTTCTGTTGTTTTTTGCTATATACAGACTAATACAACTGCCCCTCTGGAACTTATTCTCTTGACTAATGTGCTAGAGCTGCCACCCATAGACTAAGAAGGTGTGGTTGGTGGATTCAACTATCAGCTGTGGTAAGCTGGAGAACTCCCAAATCTGCTAACTGGTTACAACTACTTCCTTCGCTGACTGCTAGTGGGTCACCCAGCAATTGAGACAGCCTGTGCTCCAGCCTTTGAATCAGATTCTGTCCCTTCTCCAGCCCCTTTCTGCCACCTGAGCTTGAACTTCTGTGTGGCACATCCCCAGAGGGAGGGCACATGAACTGGCCTTTAGCACTCAGAGTTGGACAGTTCTCCTACCCCTCTCCATTGTCAGGTAGATCAGCTCTTCATTCTAATCATTTCTGGCCCACTGGTGACCTTTGATGTGCATGCAGGCAGTCCCTTCTAACCTTGAACTCCACAGCCCTAGTTCCAAGCCATTGAGATTAAAATCCTGACCTGCTGGAGAGTCCAGGACATGTCAGATGAGAAAAACAAGCACAGGCTTTTAGTCCTTACCTTTTAGAGAGGAGGAGAAACATGCACTAAATAAATGTTTAGATTAAAATCTTCCAAAGACCATGACCAATTTTAACAGATGATACTAATCTACATTCATGATTTTTTTCTGAGACATAATTTCAGAATAGACAGGAGTGGGGGAAGGGATCTGTTGGAGATGGATAGTCAAAAATTTGGATATAAAAAGAGGTCCCAGGTCTAGCCTCCTCCATGCTGATTTTAAATGAGTGGAGCTACTCCTCAGTTATACCAGCAAGAAATCAGGGTAAACCTAGGCTCTTTGGTCATGTGTTTGTAATTCCGTTTTTCTAGCACTGGAATACATTTCATATCTCAATGCCACTCCCCACTCTTTCTGGATGTTTATATATAGTCATTTCACCATTCCTAAAGACAGACACTCACAATTCTTTTTATTGCCAAGAAACTGACCACAGGGACATAAAAATTGCCTTTTCCTTCTGGTGTCATGGCTTAAATGTTACATAGAGTAAATCTGGCAGCCACAAAGAGAATCTCATTTAGAGTGATTATCCTAGGAGCATTGAGTGATCTGTGTGGTCTCCATTAGTCCCTTCATTGCTCCACGGAGCTGAAATTTGAATCAGCATCACTTAGTGTACACACACAACAAATACATGGATTTGAATGAAGTGAGAAGTTACCTTATGCAGAACAGAAGCTCCCAAAGGTGTTTATAAAACATTTGCTTTCCTTTTATTATTGGCTTACATTTTAATTATTTAAAAAAGTAGAAAAACAAAGCAGAGGTGGATTTGGGCTAGAAAGTTATTTGAAGTGAAAACATCCATAAGAACAAAACATAAGAAACCTAGGGCTGAATTCTGTGTTGCTTGTGCCAGGTAAACTCCCAGTGGACTGCAAGGAATGCAGAGTCAGGCCCAGGTATTTCTATTTAGGTTACACTTAAAAATGTAAAGGAAAAATATCAATTATCTTGAAAGTATTTTTCACATACTCTAGTCTGCCCCACCCAAACCAGAAGAGATAAAAAGCTAAATCCCTGCCCAGATGATACAAATGGCACAAACTATTATGGAGTGGATCCTAGTTGTGCTGAACTCTGGAGTAAAAGTGATTTACAGTGATGTAGAGTGACAATCCTGGCATACAGCTCAAATACAGTGACTCTGCTTAGAAGGGCTGCTCACTGATATCAATGGAAAGATTCTCTGGACATCAAAGAACGTTGGATCAGGCCCAAACTACTGTTTTCTGGAGGGGAAAAACATCTGACTTCACTCTGAGTTGGACCCTGGGATCTTTAAAGCCAGTGGCAGAACTCCTGTTGGCATCACTTGTGCTGGAGTGGGGCCCGTTAGAACAGTGGTTTTCAAAACTTTTTGAACCGAGCCCTCCCTTTGAGTTGCAATTTTGGCTGCATCCCTCAGGTTTTCAGAATCAGGGAAGGCAAGTGTGATGGTCTCTGGGTGCAGAGCCAGTGCTGGGCACAGAGGCTATGATGCTGACCCATAGACTGGGTGGCTGCTTCGGTGAGTTGGGGGAGGAAGTGATGTTTCTACCCTAGCCACTTGGCATTGCTGCTTGCCACCCACCCCAACATTCCTCTGCACTCCCATAGGGTGCAAGCCCCAAGCTGTGAAAGCCTGTGCTAAAGATTTTTTTGCAACTTTCAACAGGATACAGCATTTCTACCAGCAAGCTGAAGCAGCTCATCAAGCAACACCACCTCCCTCCTTAGACACAGGCTCCAAGGACTCCTAGCATTTGTCACTGTCTTGAGTGGCAGAGCCTCTAGGTGCTTGTGCTGCTGAAACTAGGGGTGCTGCCATACCCCCTAGCTTGAAGTAGCAACCACGCACCTGATACATGGTTTCCATCATCAGCATCTACACTATAAAAAATTGTTCCAGTACCCCTGCTGCTACTGATCAAAAGTGACACTGAGTTCTTCAGAAATGAAGAATCTTATATTTTATGGGCTATCAAGTCATCTGAGAAAAACAAACCAGACCAACAGCTGCATACTGGATATATCAGAGGTGGAGATTTGATATGGGGATTTTAGAATTAGTTTTTCTTTTCATTTTCCCCTCTCCTCCTGCCCCTTGGCCCTCCCTGTGCGTTTGAATTTGCTGGGAAAGAACAACAATGAAAAGTTTTGAAGGAGAAAAGGAAGCTGACCATAGTACAGCCAATGTGAAGAAAGAGCCTCTTGGAACTGCTCCAGCTCCTCTGTTTAAGCAGTCAGGCTGTTTTCTTCAACCAGCCTCTCCCATACACACTCCCACCTTCTTCCCCTCCCGCTATTCACTGTATGGTCAAAAGTCACTTGTTCTCAATTGCATTCAGCACTGCACATTTTTGCAGTGCTGGTGACAAGACAGCATGAAAGAGAAAGAGAGAGAGTGAAAGCAGAACAGACTTCTATCAGTATTTTCTCCTTCCCTGCCCTCATTTTTGTCTCCTTCTAATTCCTGGCCTATTAACATACAGTTATGGAGACCTAGTATATGTCAATCTGGTGTCAGAACACAGCCCTTCAGTTAAAAAGTGTTAAAGTCAGCAGAGATTTAATTCTAACACACCAAACACTCTGGATCAGCATGTGCTGATTACACCAAAACAGACATTTAGACAGAAATCCCTGCTAGTTTTACATTTCAGCTTGGAATGGGAAAAGGAGAAGACTAACTGTAAAACTCATTAATATCCTCTGCTCTGACATGCCCTTAGTAGAAAGTGCTGGACCTGCAAGGCTGACACAATGCCATCTCTGCAAGTGCCTTTCAGTCACGCAACAAGGAAGTTTATACCTCATAAGAGAAAGCCCAGCTGGATTACAGCCTAATGCCAGAAAAGAAAAGTCCTGTGACAGAATGGAGTGATGAGAAGATGCTCTCTTTGCCCTCTCTGCACTGTGCCTCAAGGAAGGTCCACTTCTTTCCCCCAGGTCTATCCTTGTGTGAATGCCAAGGAAGAGATGATGGTGCTTAGGTTTTGATGGTCCCCGCTATGGCGATTTAGATCTCTGTGATCCAGGATAGAGGTCATCGTGGGTCCTCTCCCAGCACAAAGAACATACATTCATTCCACAGGGTAAAATCCAAGCTGCATTCTTCTTGCCCCACAAAGAGGTGATTGTTTTCTGCATGTCTCTTTGGTCTTGGGAGAATGAGGAGGGCTATTTTAGAAATGCCAGTCCAGTGATAAAAGCTTTAGGTTTTAAGTCTTCTTGGGAAATCTTTCTTTCCTTTCTACTGCTTCACAGTTGCCTGTTGAGCTTCTGTGCTTGCCGTTCCTTCGCCTCAAAGGCGAACTTCGTATCCTGAAGCTGGGCAATGGTCTCCTTAGCTTCCTTCAGGTCCTGGCAGATGCGCTCATACTTTTGCATCAGATCTTTGTTCTCCCGGCGCAGTTCCTGCACCACCTGGTTCACCTCCTCTGTCTGCTTGGTGCAGTGGATCTTCAGCTGCTCCACCTCAGACAGCATGATCTCCATGTTTTTTACCAGTGATTCCAGCTTCTCCTTCGACATCGTGCTGGGTGTGGTTCCGTTCAGCTGGCCTAACCTGAAACCGAAAGGGCCAAGGACAGGTACCCTGTGTAACATGCACCAAGAAGCCTAGCACTCTCACTCCTGGTGTCTCTTTATACTCTTCTGCTCACCATCCCCCTTTCCCTTCTCCAAAGTGCCTCTAATCTTCTTTGCTGTGTTAATCTACTTATTTTTACTGCACTGTAAAAATCTACTGAAGGGCTGACAATCCCTGAAGTAACATATGTGTGGTGTGGCAGAAGGTCCAATAACATACACTATCTGTACCTGTCAGACTCACTCACCCTTCACCCTGGAGAATCTCACAGCGGCCTTCTGTAGTGTCTACCAGTAAAGTATACTAAATGCACTCATGGGTCAGCTGAGTCTCCTGGAAGCCTCCTCAGCTTCTGTATGCCTAATACTAAGACCACGGTCTGCCTCACCTGTAAGGCCTTCCATCAGCACAAGCTGATCCAGTAGAAGATCTTTACCTTACCTACCTTGTCCCTGTCGTATTCTGGGACCAACATGGCTACAGCAGTGCCAATCAGCAGTAGCTTCAATGAAGACAGCCATAAGATGGTATAAAACAAGTGCAGGCAATAGGAACATCAAGCTGTTTCTGTGCCGAGTGAGGGGGAGCTAGTGAAACAAGTTGAAACTTCTCATTCTTGCACAAAAGACCTTGTACAGCTCCATGTCAGCCTGAAGCTTAAAACCTATCTCCTACAGCCCTTCCACTTCCCTCAGCTTTTACAGGATTCCAGCTACACAAATGAGACACAAAACGATCTAACCATAGACTGCTCAGATGCCCTTGGGCAACAGTCAGGCACCATCACCCACTTGGATCTGGAAACACTTGGGCCACTCTTTGATGAGTTGAACGGATGATGTAGACTTCCCTGGGAATTCTGTTAATTCAGTAATAAACTGGCCCAGAAAATAATGCTCATTAATTTGCTTGAGATCCACAGTAATGATATTAACCTTGAGAAACTCATTCAGTTAAAATGGGGATGTCACATACAATTCCACAAGAAGGCAACTCACTGTGGATTAGTACTGGCCATCTGGTCAAAGTCTACACAGCACTAAAACCCAGGAGACAAGCCCAGAGATACCGTTTGGTAAGTAAGGACAAAGGCAGCCCCTTCAGGTTGGTAACATTATTCCAGTCCACGCCTACATCTTTTTTATTCAGCCTTATTTTACACCAGTGGTTCCCAACCTTTTCTCTGTTGCGGCACACCTTTAAGCCTTCAAGTATGCCACGGCACGCTGCTATGACAAATTCTGAGTATTCAAATTAATATATGAATATTCATGAGCCCCAGCACCCTGTTTCGGTGCCGCTGCCTGGGCCGGGGCTCCAACTCAGGGACCCCCCCCCCCCCCCCCCGGCCAAGGCAGCATGGCTGCCACCCATGGCTTGGACTCCGGCTTGGGGACAGGGCTGTCCCTGGGGGGTTGTTGGGCCCTGGGCAAATTGCCCTTTGCAGAACCCCCACTCAGCTCCCCACCCCCTGACAGTGGGGGACAGGGCTGGCCAGCCCAGACGAGGGGCAGGCTCCTGCACTGGCTGTCCCATGCTGGGAACTGGGCGAGCCGGCGAAAAGCAGCACCCAGCTCAGTGCTCCAGGCTCCCCCCCCTGCAAGCATGCTGCTTTCAGCTCTGTGCTGGAGCACCGGGGAGGGGGTGGGAGGCAGCATGGTCGGGGTGGGGGGGTAGCGTTACAGGTCCCATGCTGCCTCCCACCACAGCTCCAGCGAACTCCCCGTCTGGGGCCACATGGGGCCTCTGCTGGGGTTCCAGTTCCGGTGAACCCCCCAAGTGGGGGTGCAGCTCCAGGAATTTTCTTGTGGCACACCAGAGGAGTTGCTGTGGCACACCAACGTGCTGCAGCACACTGGTTAGGAACCACTGTTCTACCCAGACATGCACAATTCCATTCAGCCAATAGAGCAGGGGTCTCAAACACGTGGCCTGTGGGCCACATGCAGCACCTAAAGGTATTTCCTGCAGCCCACAATGACACTATTGCTACCAATATTTGCAATATTGTTGCACGAAAAGGTTTCAGTGGTGCGACCCTTGGGCTAACATACTAGTCCTCATGTGGCCCTCTACCAGTCTTCATGCGGCCATCATGGTGATTTGAGTTTGAGACCCCTGCAATAGAGGCTATGTACAGACACACAGACACCTTTTCCATCAAACCCACCCCAGACTATTTATGCTCTGGCGTCCAACCCTTTGAATTTCACTTTATTTTGTATGCTAGTGACAATTGGTCTACTTAAAAGGGAGCCTTAAGTGGCCTCTTTAGCACTACCCTTTGTGTTAAATGCCAGCCTGAGTGACAAGGAGACAGCACTCATTCAGTACAGTGCTCCCACAGAGATCTTTTCCCTCCATCCATTGGCCTTTCAGACCAGGAAACTCTCTCTAACCTTGAGAAGTCCTAGGTGTACCTGCTACAGCCTCCCCCTCCCCCAGTCCCTGACTGCACAGAGACAATACGGCTGCTTCACACAGGGAGTGGTTCCTCTCCTCCCATGCCAGTTTAAGCTGAAGGCAGTGATGGAGCCGTGCCAGGGCCTGTCAGTGTTCAGTATTGGTATTTCAAATCAGAGCCCTGGGACTAATCACTGACAGGTGAACCCCACCACTTTATAACGGCTAGAGGGAAAACTCTACAGAAAAGAAAAGGAGGGCAGGGGGGCTCCAAACATGATTAAAATATATGTCCTAAAGTCCTGGTATAAATATTTGCATTGGCCTCCAGCCCAGACCCCATGTAACACACATGGCAGTGGAATAGGCTGGAACACATAACAGCATTACGAAACAGCAGGTCTTCATTAGTGAGGAACCATCATTGTCAGCACTGAGCTGTACACACGGCAGCCCTACACAATTTAATGCAGATCAGATACCACCACCAGTGCACAGAGGAAGCAGTGGAAGGGTCATTTAGCAGGACTGAGTACAGTATGTGATACGCTGTCTCCTACAGTGTCTTAACTTTCAAAATTAATTCAAACTTATTTTGAATACAGTTACAGACACTGTTTTGGGAATTGAAAGCTACCTGATAGACCATAGACAAATGGTAATGTTATCCTGAAATACGTATGCATGCTTCCACTGGTTAAAGTATAATTTAGGGGGCCCCAGAATGCTCTCACACAGGTGGGCCCCCTTCCCACACCAGTGGCTCCCCTCCCGTGCTGGTGGGCCCTCCAGACCCCAGCTCCTGCTCCCCCCATGCCAGCGCGCCACTCCCTGCCTCCAATACCTCCCAGCGCGAGCTGGGCTGCCCTGCATTCACTGGCAGTGGAGTGGCTGGGGAGGTGGGGGCGGCAGGCCTCCAGTCCAGGCAGCAGCATGGCTGGAGTGGAGGCAGCAGGCCCCAGGTTGGGGTGGGGTGTGGAAGGGGAGGGGTTTGGGACAGGGCTTGAGCCCCTCAGCAATGCCCCTGGCCCCTGCCCCTAGCCCTGCCTGCCAGAAGATGGCAGAAGGCTGCTGCAGGGCTTGCTATTTTTGGGGGCCCAGCATTTGGGCTCCTAAAAATAGAACGTGGAACCAGAACGCTGCATTCCAGGGCCTGCTATTTTTAAATGGTGGGCCCCAGAATGCAGCGTTCCAGCTCCACATTCTATTTTTAGGGGCCCTGGAACGCTGAGCCACTAAAACTAGTGGGCCCTGGAATGGCGTTCTGCTGTGTTCTGGCTTACTTTAACCCCTGCATGCTTCTCATGGAGAAAGGCAGGAAGTGCTTTTAGATCTGGTCTTTTTCAATGTTTTCATTGATGATCTGGTAGAAAAACTGAACAGTGTGTTCCTGAAATTCACAGGTGATGCCAAATTGGAAGGGAACTGCAAATACCACTGAGGATAGAGAAATAATGCAATGGGAAAAGGGCATGACCCAAAATACACTGATTTCAGTGGGCACTGACTTGGGCCCTCAGGATATGTCTACACTACAGAAGCTAAGTTGACTTTGTTAAGTCTAAGTCTACTTATGGTCAACTTTATTAGGTCGACTTAGTGAGTCCACCCTTCTCTTAAGTCGACTTAAAGTTGGTTAAGTCAACTTAATAAAGTGTCCTAATAAAAAATGTGTTTGCTTAAGTCGACTTTACTAAGTCGACTTAAGCAGGCACGTTATTACATATGGCTTCTTAAGTTGACTTAGATGGCCACATTGCATTATGTCAACTTAATAAAGTCAACTTAATGCCTAAGTTGACTTATAGAGTGAGAGTTATTAACTCAACTTAAGGAAACCCTCAAGTTGACGTAATGAACTCCAAATGTGGTCAGGGTTTTCCTTAAGTTGACTTAAGCCCATAGTGTAGACATACCCTAAGAGAGGAACTGGAGACATAGGCAAAAACAAAAAAAAACAAAAAAAAAAACAAACCAACAACAAAAGCTGATTTCTCATCAAAAAATGCAAACTAACCCAGGGAAAAATCACTCAGGGCCGTAAGTACGGCGGGACTGACATGGCAAAGCCCCGGGTGGCCCAAAGCTGTTCAATAGAGCCGCGCTATTAAAGGGGTGGCTTTGTGGCGCCGGCTCTAAGCGCCGCTAATGGGAAGGGGCACGTTCTGATCAGAACGTGCCCCGGGTGGCAAAACACTGCATTACAGCTCTGGCATCACGTGCAGACTTCATATCCTCAGTCTGCAAGGATCATATCGTTCTATTTACTGCTCTACTGCAACCACTCCAAGGACTTGGTGTTCAGGTCTGGACACCTCACTAGCCAAAGCAGTCTGACAAATTGGAGGCTGTTCAGAGAGGAGCAACATAAATGATCAGTGGGCTGTAGGGACTGATTGATGAGGAAAAGTTAATGATTGCATGGTTCCAGGCATTGTGGGAACCATTTTTCAGTCATTCCCAGTCCCCTGAGTACTCTGTAAGGGTGACTAGTACAAAAAAAAAGTGTTTTAAAGGCATTATTAAGGAAAGCAGTGGCTGTGCAATCAGTATTTTCAAAAGCATTCAGTGATTCCCACTCATTCAGCCATATGCTGCTGGTCTAGTCATGCAAAGGTGATATTAAATCAGGCTCACGTTAAGCCACTCTCTGGTTGCTTTAGACACACTGTATCCAAAAGACCCCAGATTCTAGATGACCGCCCGCATCCCCTGTCACACAGTAGATGCCAGGTTTAGGAAAGAATCAAATGGCAACAGGTGGGCAGCACTAATACTTGAGATAGGACTGGACAGCAGGAGGGGAGCAAGAAATTTACAGGGATGAGCATAGGCTGAGGGAAAAGGACTTTCCATGCTGGTTGGGAACCACCAGTATTGGCTGCAGCTTTACATGCAACTATACTACCTTTTATGCTCTGCAGGCAAAAGAGGGGGAAGGGGGATCATTGAGGATACCCTTATTTAACCCGAGACACAGGTGATTCCAAGGCACAAGCTCATCTAACACATACCTGTATGATGAGCTGAGGGGTGACACAAAGGAATCGTTCCTTTCCATTTCTCAGTAGAGTGACCTCCCCCCCGGCATTTTAGTTTCTAGGCTCTTCCAAAATGGCAAAGGAAACTGCTCTGGGATAAGTTGATGTATTGCCTCAAGGCATTCTGCCACACTGCAGAGAGCATAACTTGTGAATACAACCATTTAAATTTGCAAACAAACAAAAAAGTCCTTATTCATAACAGGTCCAATTAAAGTAAACAACCTGACTCAAAAACACAAGACCTGGGAAATGCAGAATAAAGCCATTATAAACAACTACACAAATCTTCTTTTACACACACACACACACACACACACACACACACACACACACAC
>VOCP01065541.1:0-13210 GCA_007922195.1 Podocnemis expansa | reverse complement strand
ACCCGGGATTCAAAGTCATAGGGGTGGAAAAATTATGAAAAAAAAAAACAATAGGTGGCACAAATATTCTTCATCAATTCAGGTGCTAAAATGCTTAGTTACAGTTCTGACTTTTCCACATACAAAAAACTCAACCTTATACATTTCCTCAAAATTACTATTATGTAAACAAAATGTGAAAGAACAAGCAAGCAATGTCTGTGTGATGTGAGGAAACACCTAGAGTGTCTCTCTTCTGTGCTGATCTATGCAGCAATGAATGCAAAATGACTGCCTGTCCCTGTGGATTGCAGAACCCTGTAGCTTTAAAGGTAGAGTGCACGTCAGACCAATGCATCACAGTTATACAACTAAGTAGCTGTCCCCTGCACCCATCCCTTGTCAGCATGTTGTATACAAGAAATATCCATTTAACAACACAAAAAATAATTGTCCTGTCCCTGCAGAACCTACTCTCCACTCATCCATCAAATTCTCCTTTGACTGGTGGTTGCTTTTGCAGTGATTTTATCACAAAACTTGTGATGGTTGATGCTTTTCTTAAAGCTCCAGGCCCTGGCATCATGTGAATGCATCAGACTCTTAGCTTAATTTATTTTTTAGAATAAGTTCCTAGGCCTTGTGGTTATGGAGAAAAGTTTGTAAATATGATCTCTAAAGCGTCTAATGCCAGTAGACTAATCAATAAGAACCCAATGCGTTTTTTTAAAGATCTCATTATTTTTAAGCCATTCTCATGATTTTTGAAGTCCTGGGGCTGGCAATGCTGCTCTTGTGACATTGACAGTTGAAGGTACAGGGTGAATTTAGAGAGGAGAAATTTAATTGCCCACATTGGAACCTAGCCAGGACACAGTCAAGAAACAACTGCACCTACTTTGCTTAAACAGACCCTGGCTGAACACAGCAGCTGGGGATTTTTAACCATGGAGATTAAAGTGGTGCTCCTTGGGGATAGCAAAATAAAATTAAAACTGACCAGAACTTTCACTCCAAACTCCAACAGTCTGAAACCTCAGTTCATTTTATCAAACAAACAAAAAAAGGCGTTGTACATCACACATCCTGATTCCAACAGGGACAGGGGACCCACAAAAGATCATCTTGTGGGTTTTAGTTCAGGGTGGCTCAGCTCCTCTCAGAAAGTCAGTATTGTAGGCTCACAAGATAGCCTTAAAATGCAAAATTTACAGGACAAAGAAGCGCCTTATGGATACTTTCTAAACAAAGATTGAAAGTGTGCAATAAACTTCTGCCTAGTGATCAGAGACTTTCTGTTGTAAGTAGTCAAAATGTATGCTCTCTGTGTGTGTAAGAGGATGTGATCCCTGCGTACCTTGCAAATACTGGAAACACTGTTGAATGAAAAGAGATGACAGTGCACTGACCCAAGACTATTCTCATGATTTGACAGTGAACCCAACATTTATGGTACAGCACGTATAGTCAGACACCAAGAAACTCACCTCTCTGCCAGCCTGCTATGTCCTGGGGATGCTTGGATAGAGTCACGGGAGTGACCGCCCAGAGGAAGAGAATTTGTGTGGGCATCTCTTGCAGGTGGACACTGCTATGTGACTATAGCAAGGTGTGAAATAACTTACTAAACTAGACCACAGACGTTACTTTCTTTAGTAGTTTTTGGTTTGTTTTTAAACCAGGAACTCCTGCACTGTTCCATAACTGCCTCTCTGTTCCAAGGGTCTGGCCACCTGTGAACTCCTGGGATAATATTCCCTGGAATGCTGAGAACTGATCCACTCAATGTAGTATGATTAGTTAAATTAGCAGAATTTTTGTACGAATGTGGGCACCATCAGACATGCTCTCTGTGATGCATGGATACAGGACTCAGCAGGAGTCTGGTCAGATTAGTAAACGGGACTGTAGTATCTGAGTTGGATGGGGTATAGGACATGAAAAAATAATTCCCAATATAAGCAGGGCTAATGAATCAATAAGGTCCTGTGCTTGGGCTGTGAATACTGCAGAAACAACACAATCAGCCTTGGAATGAAAGAAAGAATTCAAGCTAACAGTTTATGAAACAGGAGCCTAAAGCTAGGCTTCTAAGTTCATTTTAAGGTATTTGCCTGCTTTTCGAGAGTCTTGAGCAGCCACTGATCTCAATGGATACTATTAGGTGTGTAGCATGTTTTAAAACAAAATTTTCATATGGTTGCTTTTCATTTACAATGAGGGGGAGTAGGGGACCAAAACTCACCATACCCAGGGTGGATACCAGCAGGGGATCTTTCACCTCCAGATGCCAGAGACTCTAGAGCCAGAGTCTGTGGGGGGTGCTGAGCTTTCATTCCAGCCCACCATTTCCCCTGGATGCTCTCCCCCCTGCAAAAGCATGCTGGACAAGTAGAGAAGGCCAGTACTGACTGGGTGCTCTGTGCTTACTGTTAAGTTGCATGAGGTGAGTACTGCCAAACAGAGCTGTGCTTTCATTCATTTATGCCTGAAGGGCTGGGAGCATCTGGGAAAGTCCTATGCTTAGTCTCAGCAAGATGGCTGCTGGAGTGACCTGAGCTGTGAGCCCAGGGTCCCCATATAACAGCTCATGGTACCCTCCCTCCTTGAAATACAACCTTGATCAACGGTAAGCAAAGGGGCTCTTTTGTGTAAAAATCTCAGCATGGAGCGTCATTCATTCCTGTGAAGATCCTTCACACAGATACATCTAGACAAGATAGTTCTGGGAAGTGCAGTGAAATTAGAATAGAACAGAATCATAGGGCTGGAAGGGACCTCATGAGATCATCAAGTCCAACCCCCTGGGGCTTGAATCCAGGACCTTCTGCATATTAAGCAGAGGTGCTAGCCACTACACTATTTGCACAGCTTGTAATTAGTCAGCACTCTGCTGCTTCCTGCACCACCAAGGATGAGTGCTTGAGCAGTGTAAGAAATATAAAGCAGGAGTTTCTCAAACAGGGGCTTGCAACACCCTTGGGGTAACAAGGTTATCATGGAAGGTTAACGTCATCATCATGAACTGTCAGCCACCATGCATGTCAGTAAGGGTGGTATGGCATGGGGGGAGGTCATCACTTTGGGGGGCATCACAGCCTGAAATATTTTCAAATGGGGTCCCAGCAAAAACATTTGAGAACCCCCAAAAGGATCACCTCAGTCTAGAACCTATGAGGTCACACTACTGGAGGCTCCCTCTTGACTGAAAACAGCCAAAGTCCTGTGGCACCTTAAAGACTAACAAATTTCTTCTTCTAATTTCCATGCCTGAAGAAATTTGTTAGTCTTTAAGGTGCCACAGGACTTCTGTTGTTTTTTGCTATATACAGACTAATACAACTGCCCCTCTGGAACTTATTCTCTTGACTAATGTGCTAGAGCTGCCACCCATAGACTAAGAAGGTGTGGTTGGTGGATTCAACTATCAGCTGTGGTAAGCTGGAGAACTCCCAAATCTGCTAACTGGTTACAACTACTTCCTTCGCTGACTGCTAGTGGGTCACCCAGCAATTGAGACAGCCTGTGCTCCAGCCTTTGAATCAGATTCTGTCCCTTCTCCAGCCCCTTTCTGCCACCTGAGCTTGAACTTCTGTGTGGCACATCCCCAGAGGGAGGGCACATGAACTGGCCTTTAGCACTCAGAGTTGGACAGTTCTCCTACCCCTCTCCATTGTCAGGTAGATCAGCTCTTCATTCTAATCATTTCTGGCCCACTGGTGACCTTTGATGTGCATGCAGGCAGTCCCTTCTAACCTTGAACTCCACAGCCCTAGTTCCAAGCCATTGAGATTAAAATCCTGACCTGCTGGAGAGTCCAGGACATGTCAGATGAGAAAAACAAGCACAGGCTTTTAGTCCTTACCTTTTAGAGAGGAGGAGAAACATGCACTAAATAAATGTTTAGATTAAAATCTTCCAAAGACCATGACCAATTTTAACAGATGATACTAATCTACATTCATGATTTTTTTCTGAGACATAATTTCAGAATAGACAGGAGTGGGGGAAGGGATCTGTTGGAGATGGATAGTCAAAAATTTGGATATAAAAAGAGGTCCCAGGTCTAGCCTCCTCCATGCTGATTTTAAATGAGTGGAGCTACTCCTCAGTTATACCAGCAAGAAATCAGGGTAAACCTAGGCTCTTTGGTCATGTGTTTGTAATTCCGTTTTTCTAGCACTGGAATACATTTCATATCTCAATGCCACTCCCCACTCTTTCTGGATGTTTATATATAGTCATTTCACCATTCCTAAAGACAGACACTCACAATTCTTTTTATTGCCAAGAAACTGACCACAGGGACATAAAAATTGCCTTTTCCTTCTGGTGTCATGGCTTAAATGTTACATAGAGTAAATCTGGCAGCCACAAAGAGAATCTCATTTAGAGTGATTATCCTAGGAGCATTGAGTGATCTGTGTGGTCTCCATTAGTCCCTTCATTGCTCCACGGAGCTGAAATTTGAATCAGCATCACTTAGTGTACACACACAACAAATACATGGATTTGAATGAAGTGAGAAGTTACCTTATGCAGAACAGAAGCTCCCAAAGGTGTTTATAAAACATTTGCTTTCCTTTTATTATTGGCTTACATTTTAATTATTTAAAAAAGTAGAAAAACAAAGCAGAGGTGGATTTGGGCTAGAAAGTTATTTGAAGTGAAAACATCCATAAGAACAAAACATAAGAAACCTAGGGCTGAATTCTGTGTTGCTTGTGCCAGGTAAACTCCCAGTGGACTGCAAGGAATGCAGAGTCAGGCCCAGGTATTTCTATTTAGGTTACACTTAAAAATGTAAAGGAAAAATATCAATTATCTTGAAAGTATTTTTCACATACTCTAGTCTGCCCCACCCAAACCAGAAGAGATAAAAAGCTAAATCCCTGCCCAGATGATACAAATGGCACAAACTATTATGGAGTGGATCCTAGTTGTGCTGAACTCTGGAGTAAAAGTGATTTACAGTGATGTAGAGTGACAATCCTGGCATACAGCTCAAATACAGTGACTCTGCTTAGAAGGGCTGCTCACTGATATCAATGGAAAGATTCTCTGGACATCAAAGAACGTTGGATCAGGCCCAAACTACTGTTTTCTGGAGGGGAAAAACATCTGACTTCACTCTGAGTTGGACCCTGGGATCTTTAAAGCCAGTGGCAGAACTCCTGTTGGCATCACTTGTGCTGGAGTGGGGCCCGTTAGAACAGTGGTTTTCAAAACTTTTTGAACCGAGCCCTCCCTTTGAGTTGCAATTTTGGCTGCATCCCTCAGGTTTTCAGAATCAGGGAAGGCAAGTGTGATGGTCTCTGGGTGCAGAGCCAGTGCTGGGCACAGAGGCTATGATGCTGACCCATAGACTGGGTGGCTGCTTCGGTGAGTTGGGGGAGGAAGTGATGTTTCTACCCTAGCCACTTGGCATTGCTGCTTGCCACCCACCCCAACATTCCTCTGCACTCCCATAGGGTGCAAGCCCCAAGCTGTGAAAGCCTGTGCTAAAGATTTTTTTGCAACTTTCAACAGGATACAGCATTTCTACCAGCAAGCTGAAGCAGCTCATCAAGCAACACCACCTCCCTCCTTAGACACAGGCTCCAAGGACTCCTAGCATTTGTCACTGTCTTGAGTGGCAGAGCCTCTAGGTGCTTGTGCTGCTGAAACTAGGGGTGCTGCCATACCCCCTAGCTTGAAGTAGCAACCACGCACCTGATACATGGTTTCCATCATCAGCATCTACACTATAAAAAATTGTTCCAGTACCCCTGCTGCTACTGATCAAAAGTGACACTGAGTTCTTCAGAAATGAAGAATCTTATATTTTATGGGCTATCAAGTCATCTGAGAAAAACAAACCAGACCAACAGCTGCATACTGGATATATCAGAGGTGGAGATTTGATATGGGGATTTTAGAATTAGTTTTTCTTTTCATTTTCCCCTCTCCTCCTGCCCCTTGGCCCTCCCTGTGCGTTTGAATTTGCTGGGAAAGAACAACAATGAAAAGTTTTGAAGGAGAAAAGGAAGCTGACCATAGTACAGCCAATGTGAAGAAAGAGCCTCTTGGAACTGCTCCAGCTCCTCTGTTTAAGCAGTCAGGCTGTTTTCTTCAACCAGCCTCTCCCATACACACTCCCACCTTCTTCCCCTCCCGCTATTCACTGTATGGTCAAAAGTCACTTGTTCTCAATTGCATTCAGCACTGCACATTTTTGCAGTGCTGGTGACAAGACAGCATGAAAGAGAAAGAGAGAGAGTGAAAGCAGAACAGACTTCTATCAGTATTTTCTCCTTCCCTGCCCTCATTTTTGTCTCCTTCTAATTCCTGGCCTATTAACATACAGTTATGGAGACCTAGTATATGTCAATCTGGTGTCAGAACACAGCCCTTCAGTTAAAAAGTGTTAAAGTCAGCAGAGATTTAATTCTAACACACCAAACACTCTGGATCAGCATGTGCTGATTACACCAAAACAGACATTTAGACAGAAATCCCTGCTAGTTTTACATTTCAGCTTGGAATGGGAAAAGGAGAAGACTAACTGTAAAACTCATTAATATCCTCTGCTCTGACATGCCCTTAGTAGAAAGTGCTGGACCTGCAAGGCTGACACAATGCCATCTCTGCAAGTGCCTTTCAGTCACGCAACAAGGAAGTTTATACCTCATAAGAGAAAGCCCAGCTGGATTACAGCCTAATGCCAGAAAAGAAAAGTCCTGTGACAGAATGGAGTGATGAGAAGATGCTCTCTTTGCCCTCTCTGCACTGTGCCTCAAGGAAGGTCCACTTCTTTCCCCCAGGTCTATCCTTGTGTGAATGCCAAGGAAGAGATGATGGTGCTTAGGTTTTGATGGTCCCCGCTATGGCGATTTAGATCTCTGTGATCCAGGATAGAGGTCATCGTGGGTCCTCTCCCAGCACAAAGAACATACATTCATTCCACAGGGTAAAATCCAAGCTGCATTCTTCTTGCCCCACAAAGAGGTGATTGTTTTCTGCATGTCTCTTTGGTCTTGGGAGAATGAGGAGGGCTATTTTAGAAATGCCAGTCCAGTGATAAAAGCTTTAGGTTTTAAGTCTTCTTGGGAAATCTTTCTTTCCTTTCTACTGCTTCACAGTTGCCTGTTGAGCTTCTGTGCTTGCCGTTCCTTCGCCTCAAAGGCGAACTTCGTATCCTGAAGCTGGGCAATGGTCTCCTTAGCTTCCTTCAGGTCCTGGCAGATGCGCTCATACTTTTGCATCAGATCTTTGTTCTCCCGGCGCAGTTCCTGCACCACCTGGTTCACCTCCTCTGTCTGCTTGGTGCAGTGGATCTTCAGCTGCTCCACCTCAGACAGCATGATCTCCATGTTTTTTACCAGTGATTCCAGCTTCTCCTTCGACATCGTGCTGGGTGTGGTTCCGTTCAGCTGGCCTAACCTGAAACCGAAAGGGCCAAGGACAGGTACCCTGTGTAACATGCACCAAGAAGCCTAGCACTCTCACTCCTGGTGTCTCTTTATACTCTTCTGCTCACCATCCCCCTTTCCCTTCTCCAAAGTGCCTCTAATCTTCTTTGCTGTGTTAATCTACTTATTTTTACTGCACTGTAAAAATCTACTGAAGGGCTGACAATCCCTGAAGTAACATATGTGTGGTGTGGCAGAAGGTCCAATAACATACACTATCTGTACCTGTCAGACTCACTCACCCTTCACCCTGGAGAATCTCACAGCGGCCTTCTGTAGTGTCTACCAGTAAAGTATACTAAATGCACTCATGGGTCAGCTGAGTCTCCTGGAAGCCTCCTCAGCTTCTGTATGCCTAATACTAAGACCACGGTCTGCCTCACCTGTAAGGCCTTCCATCAGCACAAGCTGATCCAGTAGAAGATCTTTACCTTACCTACCTTGTCCCTGTCGTATTCTGGGACCAACATGGCTACAGCAGTGCCAATCAGCAGTAGCTTCAATGAAGACAGCCATAAGATGGTATAAAACAAGTGCAGGCAATAGGAACATCAAGCTGTTTCTGTGCCGAGTGAGGGGGAGCTAGTGAAACAAGTTGAAACTTCTCATTCTTGCACAAAAGACCTTGTACAGCTCCATGTCAGCCTGAAGCTTAAAACCTATCTCCTACAGCCCTTCCACTTCCCTCAGCTTTTACAGGATTCCAGCTACACAAATGAGACACAAAACGATCTAACCATAGACTGCTCAGATGCCCTTGGGCAACAGTCAGGCACCATCACCCACTTGGATCTGGAAACACTTGGGCCACTCTTTGATGAGTTGAACGGATGATGTAGACTTCCCTGGGAATTCTGTTAATTCAGTAATAAACTGGCCCAGAAAATAATGCTCATTAATTTGCTTGAGATCCACAGTAATGATATTAACCTTGAGAAACTCATTCAGTTAAAATGGGGATGTCACATACAATTCCACAAGAAGGCAACTCACTGTGGATTAGTACTGGCCATCTGGTCAAAGTCTACACAGCACTAAAACCCAGGAGACAAGCCCAGAGATACCGTTTGGTAAGTAAGGACAAAGGCAGCCCCTTCAGGTTGGTAACATTATTCCAGTCCACGCCTACATCTTTTTTATTCAGCCTTATTTTACACCAGTGGTTCCCAACCTTTTCTCTGTTGCGGCACACCTTTAAGCCTTCAAGTATGCCACGGCACGCTGCTATGACAAATTCTGAGTATTCAAATTAATATATGAATATTCATGAGCCCCAGCACCCTGTTTCGGTGCCGCTGCCTGGGCCGGGGCTCCAACTCAGGGACCCCCCCCCCCCCCCCCCGGCCAAGGCAGCATGGCTGCCACCCATGGCTTGGACTCCGGCTTGGGGACAGGGCTGTCCCTGGGGGGTTGTTGGGCCCTGGGCAAATTGCCCTTTGCAGAACCCCCACTCAGCTCCCCACCCCCTGACAGTGGGGGACAGGGCTGGCCAGCCCAGACGAGGGGCAGGCTCCTGCACTGGCTGTCCCATGCTGGGAACTGGGCGAGCCGGCGAAAAGCAGCACCCAGCTCAGTGCTCCAGGCTCCCCCCCCCTGCAAGCATGCTGCTTTCAGCTCTGTGCTGGAGCACCGGGGAGGGGGTGGGAGGCAGCATGGTCGGGGTGGGGGGGTAGCGTTACAGGTCCCATGCTGCCTCCCACCACAGCTCCAGCGAACTCCCCGTCTGGGGCCACATGGGGCCTCTGCTGGGGTTCCAGTTCCGGTGAACCCCCCCAAGTGGGGGTGCAGCTCCAGGAATTTTCTTGTGGCACACCAGAGGAGTTGCTGTGGCACACCAACGTGCTGCAGCACACTGGTTAGGAACCACTGTTCTACCCAGACATGCACAATTCCATTCAGCCAATAGAGCAGGGGTCTCAAACACGTGGCCTGTGGGCCACATGCAGCACCTAAAGGTATTTCCTGCAGCCCACAATGACACTATTGCTACCAATATTTGCAATATTGTTGCACGAAAAGGTTTCAGTGGTGCGACCCTTGGGCTAACATACTAGTCCTCATGTGGCCCTCTACCAGTCTTCATGCGGCCATCATGGTGATTTGAGTTTGAGACCCCTGCAATAGAGGCTATGTACAGACACACAGACACCTTTTCCATCAAACCCACCCCAGACTATTTATGCTCTGGCGTCCAACCCTTTGAATTTCACTTTATTTTGTATGCTAGTGACAATTGGTCTACTTAAAAGGGAGCCTTAAGTGGCCTCTTTAGCACTACCCTTTGTGTTAAATGCCAGCCTGAGTGACAAGGAGACAGCACTCATTCAGTACAGTGCTCCCACAGAGATCTTTTCCCTCCATCCATTGGCCTTTCAGACCAGGAAACTCTCTCTAACCTTGAGAAGTCCTAGGTGTACCTGCTACAGCCTCCCCCTCCCCCAGTCCCTGACTGCACAGAGACAATACGGCTGCTTCACACAGGGAGTGGTTCCTCTCCTCCCATGCCAGTTTAAGCTGAAGGCAGTGATGGAGCCGTGCCAGGGCCTGTCAGTGTTCAGTATTGGTATTTCAAATCAGAGCCCTGGGACTAATCACTGACAGGTGAACCCCACCACTTTATAACGGCTAGAGGGAAAACTCTACAGAAAAGAAAAGGAGGGCAGGGGGGCTCCAAACATGATTAAAATATATGTCCTAAAGTCCTGGTATAAATATTTGCATTGGCCTCCAGCCCAGACCCCATGTAACACACATGGCAGTGGAATAGGCTGGAACACATAACAGCATTACGAAACAGCAGGTCTTCATTAGTGAGGAACCATCATTGTCAGCACTGAGCTGTACACACGGCAGCCCTACACAATTTAATGCAGATCAGATACCACCACCAGTGCACAGAGGAAGCAGTGGAAGGGTCATTTAGCAGGACTGAGTACAGTATGTGATACGCTGTCTCCTACAGTGTCTTAACTTTCAAAATTAATTCAAACTTATTTTGAATACAGTTACAGACACTGTTTTGGGAATTGAAAGCTACCTGATAGACCATAGACAAATGGTAATGTTATCCTGAAATACGTATGCATGCTTCCACTGGTTAAAGTATAATTTAGGGGGCCCCAGAATGCTCTCACACAGGTGGGCCCCCTTCCCACACCAGTGGCTCCCCTCCCGTGCTGGTGGGCCCTCCAGACCCCAGCTCCTGCTCCCCCCATGCCAGCGCGCCACTCCCTGCCTCCAATACCTCCCAGCGCGAGCTGGGCTGCCCTGCATTCACTGGCAGTGGAGTGGCTGGGGAGGTGGGGGCGGCAGGCCTCCAGTCCAGGCAGCAGCATGGCTGGAGTGGAGGCAGCAGGCCCCAGGTTGGGGTGGGGTGTGGAAGGGGAGGGGTTTGGGACAGGGCTTGAGCCCCTCAGCAATGCCCCTGGCCCCTGCCCCTAGCCCTGCCTGCCAGAAGATGGCAGAAGGCTGCTGCAGGGCTTGCTATTTTTGGGGGCCCAGCATTTGGGCTCCTAAAAATAGAACGTGGAACCAGAACGCTGCATTCCAGGGCCTGCTATTTTTAAATGGTGGGCCCCAGAATGCAGCGTTCCAGCTCCACATTCTATTTTTAGGGGCCCTGGAACGCTGAGCCACTAAAACTAGTGGGCCCTGGAATGGCGTTCTGCTGTGTTCTGGCTTACTTTAACCCCTGCATGCTTCTCATGGAGAAAGGCAGGAAGTGCTTTTAGATCTGGTCTTTTTCAATGTTTTCATTGATGATCTGGTAGAAAAACTGAACAGTGTGTTCCTGAAATTCACAGGTGATGCCAAATTGGAAGGGAACTGCAAATACCACTGAGGATAGAGAAATAATGCAATGGGAAAAGGGCATGACCCAAAATACACTGATTTCAGTGGGCACTGACTTGGGCCCTCAGGATATGTCTACACTACAGAAGCTAAGTTGACTTTGTTAAGTCTAAGTCTACTTATGGTCAACTTTATTAGGTCGACTTAGTGAGTCCACCCTTCTCTTAAGTCGACTTAAAGTTGGTTAAGTCAACTTAATAAAGTGTCCTAATAAAAAATGTGTTTGCTTAAGTCGACTTTACTAAGTCGACTTAAGCAGGCACGTTATTACATATGGCTTCTTAAGTTGACTTAGATGGCCACATTGCATTATGTCAACTTAATAAAGTCAACTTAATGCCTAAGTTGACTTATAGAGTGAGAGTTATTAACTCAACTTAAGGAAACCCTCAAGTTGACGTAATGAACTCCAAATGTGGTCAGGGTTTTCCTTAAGTTGACTTAAGCCCATAGTGTAGACATACCCTAAGAGAGGAACTGGAGACATAGGCAAAAACAAAAAAAAACAAAAAAAAAAACAAACCAACAACAAAAGCTGATTTCTCATCAAAAAATGCAAACTAACCCAGGGAAAAATCACTCAGGGCCGTAAGTACGGCGGGACTGACATGGCAAAGCCCCGGGTGGCCCAAAGCTGTTCAATAGAGCCGCGCTATTAAAGGGGTGGCTTTGTGGCGCCGGCTCTAAGCGCCGCTAATGGGAAGGGGCACGTTCTGATCAGAACGTGCCCCGGGTGGCAAAACACTGCATTACAGCTCTGGCATCACGTGCAGACTTCATATCCTCAGTCTGCAAGGATCATATCGTTCTATTTACTGCTCTACTGCAACCACTCCAAGGACTTGGTGTTCAGGTCTGGACACCTCACTAGCCAAAGCAGTCTGACAAATTGGAGGCTGTTCAGAGAGGAGCAACATAAATGATCAGTGGGCTGTAGGGACTGATTGATGAGGAAAAGTTAATGATTGCATGGTTCCAGGCATTGTGGGAACCATTTTTCAGTCATTCCCAGTCCCCTGAGTACTCTGTAAGGGTGACTAGTACAAAAAAAAAGTGTTTTAAAGGCATTATTAAGGAAAGCAGTGGCTGTGCAATCAGTATTTTCAAAAGCATTCAGTGATTCCCACTCATTCAGCCATATGCTGCTGGTCTAGTCATGCAAAGGTGATATTAAATCAGGCTCACGTTAAGCCACTCTCTGGTTGCTTTAGACACACTGTATCCAAAAGACCCCAGATTCTAGATGACCGCCCGCATCCCCTGTCACACAGTAGATGCCAGGTTTAGGAAAGAATCAAATGGCAACAGGTGGGCAGCACTAATACTTGAGATAGGACTGGACAGCAGGAGGGGAGCAAGAAATTTACAGGGATGAGCATAGGCTGAGGGAAAAGGACTTTCCATGCTGGTTGGGAACCACCAGTATTGGCTGCAGCTTTACATGCAACTATACTACCTTTTATGCTCTGCAGGCAAAAGAGGGGGAAGGGGGATCATTGAGGATACCCTTATTTAACCCGAGACACAGGTGATTCCAAGGCACAAGCTCATCTAACACATACCTGTATGATGAGCTGAGGGGTGACACAAAGGAATCGTTCCTTTCCATTTCTCAGTAGAGTGACCTCCCCCCCCGGCATTTTAGTTTCTAGGCTCTTCCAAAATGGCAAAGGAAACTGCTCTGGGATAAGTTGATGTATTGCCTCAAGGCATTCTGCCACACTGCAGAGAGCATAACTTGTGAATACAACCATTTAAATTTGCAAACAAACAAAAAAGTCCTTATTCATAACAGGTCCAATTAAAGTAAACAACCTGACTCAAAAACACAAGACCTGGGAAATGCAGAATAAAGCCATTATAAACAACTACACAAATCTTCTTTTACACACACACACACACACACACACACACACACACACACACAC